>CM060964.1:70795495-70957995 GCA_030765045.1 Tenodera sinensis | reverse complement strand
TAAAACTGGACTAAAGCTCACGTGGCGTTTGATGGGTTCCCTACCTTCCAAAAAATAAGGGGCGGCTGACTCACCTGGCATTCTAGTTGCAGAGCAAAGGGTTTCAGAGTGACAGTTCTATGTGTAAAATGGGTCTTTATAGGGTGATTAAAACAAACACACCTAAAGAGCTTTCTAACGCGGACGCACTTTGGGTTACATTGCTACACACTGTCGTTTGCTGGTCCCCATGCACGTGTGATCTTAATCCCACAGAGCTAGCCAAGGTAAAACGAATAGTTAAATGTAACAGCTGACTTTTCCTTACACAAATTGCACGATATAACGCCTCTAACCAAAACAGGCTGGCAGGGATTTTGAAACCATATAGAAAATGATCAGTGGGAGAAGGACGGAGCAGTTGAAAATATCGTTCGGTTTATAAACTAAATATACTGAAAAAAAAAAAAATAAGTTCCGTTATTTTGAATGACTTCTTTCCTTTAATCTAGCGTAAATACACTTTCCAAGGTTGGCGAAATTATGATAAGCATGATTAGAGACACGACTACAGATATCTCTTGTTTACCTGGAATTATTTACTGACGTACTGGCCTGCTGCATTCCTCCCAGGGAAAATGAGCTGGTGAAGAAACTGCACTATGCCATGTGACAACCTTCTTAACCAACAAATGGAATTTTGAAATACTTATTTAAAATGTCAGTTGATACTGTGATACTGTTGACACTGTGCCGGAAGACAAACTAATTAGTTATATTCTCATTCTTGAAGATTGAATTTACTTCACATAGATTGCATGATTTCCGAAATTTTGAGAATGATATTTCAATATTTTTTAAGCCTTTTACTGTAGTTGTAGTCAATTAAACAGTTAACTTGTAGTATGAAAACTCATAGATCTACAAATAGATCTGGTGACACAAATTAAGTGCGGATATTTAGCAGGTACAGACGTATCCAAAGAACTCTGTAAGGTAATATATGTTGGTTTGAGAGAATTTGCTGCTTCTATTACACTGTTACAGCAAGAATATCTTGTCATATGTTCAGATGATGACAATGTAATTCCAATTTCACATCATAAAGTATGACCACCTCTTTTCTGTTTGAAACAAACGCACTGATCGTTACCTGTAACAATCCGGCACAGTCAACAGCCTAAGAAACGAAGAAATACCACTCCTACAACCAGCAAAAATGATATGCAGGTTGCGTGCACGCTGGATTCGGAGCTAAGACTATTCTGCGCACCCCTGGTCTAAGGGTTTAACAAATGTAGGCATTATTTAGGAGCCCCAACCCGCCAGTGTTAAAACTTTCAATGTAATGATCTTTTATCCCAAGATGTCGAATTAAAAATATTACAGTGTGATGATACACGCCTTCTGAGTTCATTGATGTACTTTTATACAAAACCCTGGATTATTCAGTATTTTTCTTAGTTCTTGTATTTGGATTAAAACTCTTCGTTTATTTTTTTCAAAAATAATAATTTTGTAACACTAAAGTAAATCCACGCCACCACTAAAGTGTTATTTTAGGCACCCTAGAATACAATTCAGCTATATTCAGTACTCTATAAAGAAATAGACCATTTCTGAGTATTAGACGATATCATTCACAGAGAAACTGTAATAAAATTGGAACAAGGTGTCACTTGGACATACACAGGCGGCCATATTTAAAAGTGATACCTATTTGGAGAACAGGGATCTCCATAGTGAGTTGATATGTACCTCTCTACTCCAAGAGAGTTATGTCTTTTTCTTTCGTGAAGTGGTTTAGAGGTACAAAATTCAAATGAACAGCAGGAAATATCTAGGAAACCGCTAGTGGTATGAACAAGCTGCAGACATAGTAGCATCCTTACAAATAGATCTAAAGCCAAATAAATTATTGGGTGTACAATTATTAAATAAACAAAAAGTGGAAGATGAAATTCTAATTTGAAGACTGCACAAAAATGAATGTGATTTAGTGATTTTTGCATTTTCCTTTAAAATGTGTAAGATTCTATAGAATTAGAATTTTACGTGATATTTCCTGTATTTATTTTGTAACGTTACTTCCACTATTTTATATCACAGACATTGCAACGTGTGCACAATATGTAGGCTTGCATATTCGAATTGTTTTGATTAGTATACTGCTGCCCCCCTAACAACTATTTCTAGTATTTATCGTAATTAAGGAGGGAGGTGCAACTTAAAGTTTTTTTTAAAAATTATGTATTATCAATAGATAATTCCTCTGTATGGATCAACGATACAGTGGTTGAAGTTTCAATTTGCTATTGAACTCTTAAATCATTATCCTTTTTTCATGCCAGTTGAAGCTAACTTCACTTTCTCAAATTTCATTCATATACCCAACATAATTTATTCAAACTGACAGCACTTTCTTCTGCTAGAACCAGGTTTATCCTTAATACATATATTGATTATTTTAAAACATATTTCAATTCCGTGGTTTTTTTTGAAGCTGATGCTTCAAGTTAGCGAAATGGCCAGATATAGGCTTATGTCTGCATAAACAACCCACTATGTTGATTTTCAGACTGGAAAAGGAAAATTGCTGGATTATTTAATCATAATCTTTTTCAGAAAAAAATATCAGAGGAACATAATTCTCTTCAGTTCCCTAGATTAAATATACAGTGACATACACAAAAAGTCTTATTTAAATTGCTTCAGCATTTTTGAATTGCAAAGTATAACGTTTACAAAAGTGTATTTTGTGGAAAATGAGATTTAACTTTTGACTACCTATAATGTGTACAGTATCTTGCTTTTCAAATCATTACTCTGACACTAATGAGTTATTCCACGTCAAATCGAACAAAATATGGCAAAAAATGACCTTGATCTCTCAGATTTTCTTGAATTTTTTTGTTTTTTTTTTTTTGTTTTTTTTTTTTTTGTTTTGTGTTTTGGAACAAAATATATTTGACCCGTGTTTCTTCGTTTTATATAAAAAAATTTATTTTGGCAGATATTAATTTTTGAAATGTCCCAAAAATCGCGCGCTCCTCACTCTTCGATCAATCATACCTCCGATTGTGATGAAGCAAATTACTTGATCTTTGGTTCAAATTAAAGATAAATCGCAGTATTTTGAGAGGTATTTGTTAGAAAATTTTATTAATTATTATTAATATTATATTTTATACGATTAAAGTTTTAAAGTTAGATAATAACAAACTCGACCATTTAAAAATCTGGGGAAAAAAAACTAAAAATACAATGAAGTTTATTCAATATTCTCAGAAAAAATCAAAATGGAGTCTCTAATAGTTCAGTTGTAATTAACTTTGCAAAGTAGTGCAGCCGTGACGGCTACCGTAACCTCGCACTAATTGCCACCTTCCCTTACGGCAACTGTCAACTGCTTGAGGTTCCATGCACGTTACAACAGTACAGTAAGGAGAACACTGCTAGCTCACACTATTATATGTACACTATTAGCATCTTCAAAATGTTTTTAAAATATGCATTTTAAACTAATATTTCCATACAACACATAACTTTACCTCCTTCTTCGAAGGAAAATTGTTTCACTAAAGCTTCAGTTTTTGACAAAGGAATGAAGGAGTGTAATTTTAAAGCACAGCTGGACCCATCGTTCTTGGGCCCTGACCTTGACTGGAAGTCCTGTTGGCGAATCCATAGCTTTTACCTCTTTCATCAGCTATCATATTGTATAATTCTGTGAATGAAACCATGCACATGGGGAGGGAGGGGGAAGGTAGTGATGTCTGCATGATCTGAGACAGTCTTGCTAATTCACACGTGCTTTTTAGTGCAGCTTGCAATTGAAGATATAGTTAGAACTTTGCGATAAAGAGTGAATATAGTGAATTTGTGAGACATTGATCATAGCGTAAATCAATTATGCCACCTGTACGTTCTAAATTTGGGACCAAAACATTACACAGTCAGAGTAGAGAAATTATTTCAAATGTAACATGAAGGAAGAATCTAAAAGCAAAGAACTGCTTACATCAGAAGATTTTTTAAAAAAAAAATTCAAAAGTTCAAAAGCACGTATCAGATGCCACAGGAGTATCAGAAAGAAGGTATATTGTGGAGACATTTTTTCTGTATGGACTGTAGTGCCTTAGAAAGAAGTTATGTGAATAGCATAGCTGACGCGGCAAAGCGTATGCTGTCTGCAGTCATCTGGCTTGTTACTCGTCCGTGTGAGCTTGCAGGCCTCCAGAAAAAAAAAATTATAGAAAATGCACTAATGCAAGCTCCATAGTTTTCAACATCCTATTTTATAGATAAAATGTCAGGGAATAGGTGTGTATTTTTTTTTAGATTTTTAACACATCGATTTAAATTCTATTTTTGGTTTTACAAAATATACCATAAAAAAACAGTCCAAAATTAGTGTGTAATAATGATTGGTCGAAAGTTGTTAAAAGTGTTATATTTAACCTTTCCAGTGCGCCAAACCCCAACTCTCAACTCTATATGGCCTTAGAGTAACAAGTGATTTTATATTACGGTGCGCGCAGAAATTGCTTAATTTCTAATAGCCATTACTAAGCAAGTAATTTAAAAATACGGAAATAAAAAAATACGAGTCTCCTTATTTGATGCCCATTATTCATAAAAAAATTTTGAACCCCCTACGAAAAAGTCGTGTTTTACGGGTGTTCGATTTGACGTGGATTGACCCTAATGCAGACACGTATATAATTATTTTTGAAAAAATACACTTAAATTTGTGTTGCATCCAATAACACACCTTTATAAATTGATGTTTTCCAAAATTTAAACCCTTCCTACTCCTTAACATAAGCTATAGAACACCTTTAGATGTGGATGATAAGTGAACAAGAAAATCGTGTGACTGCAGCACATGAAACAGAGTTAGTTAAAAGTCCCACACCAAACCAGTAACTGTTCAACCCTGTGGCTGATCAACACAAAGCTTAGTGTACGGAGACAGTCACGTGCAGGCAACTCAAAAATTATATTAACGAATTTTTGTTACTTCCGGTTTAACCGGAGGTGACTGTAGCTTTATTTAAATGGAACATCCTTTGATTTTACATATTTGAATAGTATATATTAAAAGCTTTGAAGAAAGTAACCACACAGGCAATTCTGTGCAAATCATTACTAGTAAATAACAAACAGAGTAAAACCTTTCCTATTTTTCTGTGATTTGAATTTCCTTTGTTTATAACCATGAAAACATGTTAATTTTACTGCCTTTTATTTATATCCATGGAAACATCTATATTGATACTTGATTTACTGATTTATGAGACTGAATCTGACATCCAGTGTGTTAAATAATATTCTGACATTGAGTGAAGGGATTCTAATTTTAATGATAGTAGGCTATGGAGACAGGCAACGATATCGTTGAGAGCCTAAGGATTTAGTTCACAATATGCATCTGGATCCTGCCCCAGTCCCAATTTCAAGGATTATAAGATTAACTGATGAAAATACTTCATTGGAAGTTATCTTCCTTGTGCAAGATAACTGAAAAATGTCTACAGAAAATTGCCGTTAGAATCCCATATAAGCCAAAGTTTCGTGATGAAAATCCATAAAAGTGTCCACCAACATCGTTATAAAATTCAATTTTTGCATTAATTTTCAGAGGACGATCCTGAGAGAAGAACACAGTTTTGTGAACTAAAGACAAATTGCATTCTTAAAGTCACCTTCTCCTTGAATTGATCTGTCAACAGACACAACTGCTGATGCTGGTCAGAAATAAATCCATAGTAGATAAATTACGCTGGTCAACAGCAAAATAGCGACATGAGTGGTGTATACAATTTTTAATTGATCGAGCACTGCTTATGGTTGAAATATTACTAATAGTTGCAAGTTGCTTCTTATTGTACCTAGATAAGAATGTAGCTCCCGACTTTGCACCCAATGTTAAATCTGAACATCACAAAATTAGGCATAGTGCATTAAATGATTTGGTCAGAAATCTGGAAATTTCTAATAGCCAAGCTGTTAGCCTCCAGGTTGCAACAGTGGAACTATTTTGCCGAAAACCTGAAAGTGGCAGTTTTTTGTGAGCGTTGGAAACATCGTAAGAAATATTTTTCTGAGGGTGTGATTTAGTGTTCTGCAGTGATAGTGCCTCTGAACATTAATCACACCTGTGACTAGTGGCGGTCGTTTTTAGATACTTGAAAATTAACTCTAAAAGCTGTATTACTGTAACCAGTTACTGTCAATTCCTATTGGATATTCTGTGCATATGAAAAAATCATATGGCAGCCTGAAACCTTGATTCAATTCATTATAACACGCATAAATGGAAAATATGCGCAGACTTCAAAGTAACTGCAATATTAACTGAACCCTAACTAGACTACACTAAACACCGTTATTTCATATGCGAATGCCGCAGTAGAGGAAGAACTTCTCATTTCGTGAAAAAGGAATGTTCTTTACGTCAAGGTATGGAAACTGGAAAACGACTGTTAAACATGTACCTGTGGTAGAATCCGAGAATGTGTTAATTCCTCCACTACATATAAAATTTGGTGCCGTCAAAAGTTTTGTTAAAATGGACCGAAATGGATTGTCATTCAAACACCTACTTAAAAAAATGTCCTAGAATTAGTGAGGACAAGTTAAAGGAAGGAGTGTTTATTGACCCGCAGATTCCTCAACTTGACCAAGATGAGATATTTAAACACCTTTTAAATGATGCTGAGAAAGAGGCATGGACTTCTTTCAGAGAAGTCGTAAACAATTTTTTGAAAAAACAAACGAGATGGAAACTATGAAGACCTTGTTACAAATTTTCTGTCATCTTATCACAAAATGGGTTGCAATATATACCTTAAATTACACTTTTTACACTCCCATCTGAATTGTTTTCCTGAAAGTTGTGGGGAAGTAAGCAATGAACATGGTAAACGTTTCCACCAACACATATCATTGATGGAAAAACGTTACCAGGGAAAGTGGAGTGCAAGAATGCTTGTTGAGTGCTGCTGAACAGTCATCAAGGATACTTCTCAACTCGACTACAAGGGGAAAGCAAAGAAAAACCATATTTAGCAAAGGTAAGCGTTCGTGAATGTTTTATAAGAGATCAGACAGATTTTCATAGAAAAAATTACTATTCTATTTTCCCTTAATATTATTCCCAAACCAGAACCACTTGTTATCATATTCATGCTCAGCATAGCGTAGTTCTTAAGAAAAGTGAGGCTTCATTCATGTAGCAAACATAAAGTCAATATTTGTTGACTAGTGCTGTATATTAACATGTATACATATTATACTATATATGAACATAACTGATTTTGAACGGGGTGGGAGTGAGTTTTCGAAAATAGCAGTATAATAAAATGCGCTGAGGTATTTAAAACCAGCACTCTCTAGAAGTTATTGTAATAGTAAAACGTATTGACTTTAATATCTTGAGCTCAGCACTATTAAAGAAGAAACATAAAAATGTAGCACAAAAAAGTGTTTCAACTTCAACGTCATTCCTTTAATTAAGTCCCACAGGAAAGGGGTGTGAGGAGAGGGTAGACAGATGCCGTGAAGGATGAAAAAGGCGTTCATTTCTTGCGGCAAAATGTTCCACAGAGCAGGAGAGAAGGGATTCAACTGCTTAAAAAAAGGGAAAAAGTGGGGGGAGAGAAAAAAGGCCGGTTCGCAGCTCCAGTGAATGTCCACTTTCACTCTCTTCATCCACCCTTGCTCATACTTCTTTTGCCGCCAAAACAGCCCAAAAAGAGACGGATGCTAGATCTACTGCAGTAAGAAGTTGAAGAATCTAAGAAAATGGTTTCCAGTCCTGTGATGTATAGTTCCCATTTCAAAACAAAATCTTTGCTCATAATTCAGCCGCTTCAGAATGTATTCCGAGTATGGCGGTGTTAAAATTATCCAGTCCGTTTCTATCCACCCATCTGTGCCCGATTTCCATTTCTTCCATTTTCTGGGCGCTTCGTGCACGTTGAGATATCAATAAATGGAAATCTTTAGTCGTTAAACTTCTGTCAAGGCACAGTTGCTTTTAGCAAAGTTCTTAACCAGATAAATATGAGAAATGCGTGCAATCTAATTTTATATGCATAAAGTTATACAACTGTAGACAGTTATCTAGAAATATTACCATGTAGAAACTTCAGAAGATAAAATATTTTGTTAATTCCATATAATATTCCATAGCTCGATGTTTTATAATTCACTACTGGGCTTGTGAAGCGGTAATTTTTATAATATGATTGTGATGAAATATATGATCAGTAATATTAAGGCTATTATTGAGAAATGGACAAAATCCAAAGAAAGGTGATTAAACTTCACAGCTACTCTTAAATGACTTTAAATATTTAAACCAACGCGCAGATCAATATTTTCGCCTGGAACACTACAATCTTTATAAATTCATAACTAATAATTCATATTTTTGAGGACATTGCGATTAACGTGTTACAACTGTTTTGGAATGGTAAACATATTGTACAAGGATAATGTAAGGGTGATAGTTTAAAACCTAGTAATCTCCACTTTCCATGATTTTACCACAAGACAAAAAACTATTACACTAACTCTCCTACACTTTGTAGGTGCTATTTCAATTCTAACCCGTGTTTGGACGAATAAAGGTACGTTTTCTTGTTCATTTGAAGTAAACCCTGCTTATATCATGTAATATACACCTTAAGTATGAAGATTGCTGTGTTGGATGTAACAAATCCGGAGAAACCGTTGAACTAAAGCTTTTACTGGTGTTAATGTTACAGATAAAAACGAAACTAAACTTAATAACTGGAAATAATGGAAATAATGGCCTAAGAACATTACTAAATATTTATCCTACTCGTAAACAAACAATGCAGTGCTGCTGGGTGTCCGTGATTGGCTGGAGATTGCTATGTTTGAAACAATGAAATAGTGGAGATTGTAAGGTTTGAGTTATCCCTTCAGCTGTACTTCAATATTTTATGTCAAATTTTTATATAAAGGTAAGCATAAAAATTAATTTTTACTTTATGAATGTGTTCTTGTAGTATATGAGAACAGAAAACGTCCAAAAGAAGGTCAGCAATGATGCTGCTTAGTTAGAAGCTGGTATGAATCCTGTCATATTAATTGACGTTGAATTTAGATTTTAAGTAAAAACACTTAAATATTATTAAGGGCGAAAATACGCTATGGCGTTTCGTATATGTAGTAATTAATTGAGTGAGAGTTTAATGTTTATTTATTATAAAACTTATTTAATTGGGGTTAAACTGTTCTTTAGACTTAATGTTGTAGTTAGTTATATGATCCATATTTAATGACTGAAAGGTTACATTATCTTAGAGGTAGCAGCATAATTCTTTTTCAGAACTCATATTAAAAAAGGAGTTGTGACCTTGATCTTGGATTTGGGTGCAGATTTTCAAGCAGGTTGAGGGACCATGCAAGTTATGGAATGCTGCACAGTCACTTTGTAGGTATGAGTAATAGGTATTCAGTATTCAGATGAAAGTCTGTGTGGGTGTGCACAACATACCTCTTTGGAAGTACGTTTAGGAAACATCGTTTTACTGCAAGCTGAAGAAGTGCTCTGAGAGACTCAGACTTTGGGTACTAAGTGTGCAGTGATGTCCAAATAAAAATATTGTTTATTAGAAGACTTTTCAACACAATATGAGATGTCCCGTATGCTCTCTATAAACAAGTATTGCACTGGTTATACAGTTATGCAGTACAGAGCAAGGCAACATTTCTCACCCAAGTTAGGACCTATGGATTTACTACCACTGTCTACCAATTAAATGCTAATGAGTCCCGCTCAGTCTGCAGCATCCCCAGGTCCTTCAGATTAAATTGCTGTGCTGATACTTACCAGTACCCTGCAAGAGAGTCCATTTAACTTGTAAGACTAAAGTGGAGTTGGGAAAGAGAGAGTATGTAAATTTTGGCTGGGGCACGTATAAAACTAAAGGCTTCAGCGTTCTCAGAACGTTGCAAGTAGTCCATGATGGCATTATTATGCAACGGTTCGATTCCTATTTAACAACTATCATTAGATGGTAAAGCTTGTTCTTGGAAACGCATTAACTACATGTGGGTTGAAAGAATGAAACAGCAGCACCTACGAAACACTGCTGTCTTGAGGCGTTGACACTTCGCAAGTATGTCGTATGGAAGTTCATGCTGCTGTTCCTTTTGTACTGATCATTATAAACACCTTCCTGGAGGTTTAATTAAAAATTAATTATTTAAATCTCAGTGTGAAAAAATACACATTTAACTATGAAACCGAGCAATGGCTCCGCAGTAACGTCTGAGGCTCGCATTAGGTTCTGTTCCCGCGGACGAGCTTCAGACCCATGGGTATTTCGAGGGTTCTCCCAGGTCACCAGGTTTTCCATTCCTCCATTTCATTTCACCATTCATTACAATCTGATTTCAAATACAGTAAGTGTTGGCGATGAAGAAGTTTGATATTATCCAACACGTCTGTAGAGCGCTCTCATTTCATCCCTTTATCCCTGGGTATGACATACATATAATAGTTGGTTCAGTGTGGAATCCCCCCCATCCATACTCTAGCTATAACTGTTTCTGTCCATCATTTGCCTACATATCTACTTTGTTTGGTTATTCACACAAAAATAATTTGTACATACTGACAATATTTAAGTAATAGTGTAATAGTTTAATTAATAGTGTGGTAATAACACATTGTAAACTAAGGAAACACTTAGCTGTTATGCGTCAGTTATGACGTACTGTTTGTGTGAGCTCATGGGAAACATCAGGATAACACAGCCGAAATCGGGAGATCATATGGTCAACACCATACTCCCCCAACCAGAATGTGGGTATTGACCTACAGACCGCTGTGTATCGTAGCTTCTTAGATGAGCCCGCCCGCCTGTCGAAAAATACGCACAGACACGAGTGGCCTAGAATTCACACGCATTCAGTGGCTGGGAACCAGAGCATGATACTCGAACCCACTATGCATGGCTTAGTAGATGATTGCTAACAGAAATAATTTTATTTAGCATAAGTATTAAATCATAGTTTCGAATTTAAAATGTTTACTTCAGGTGAACTTTTCAAATCTCTTTAAAAGTTTCTCAGATAGAGTTCAATGTGTAAGAATAACACTTCAAGCACACTTTGCAGGAAATTTAGTGCAAACATTTTATAGCTCAAAATATTTTATTTAAGAATTTAAAATGAAGTATTTGAATGTAGGTCATTAAAAGCACTTTTATAAAACCAACAAATAAGCGTAAATTTTTCAGCAAGATTGGTCCCCCTTGCATTCAGGCCAAGTGAAGGCAACCTGTTAAAGGAACTGTTTCCAAACCACCTTGTCGCCAGAGGGCCTACTTTTTCTTTTGCGCTTTGAAGTCCAAAGCTAACGATATTTGATGCGTTTCTGTGGGGAATGTTGAAGGAACAATGTTTCATACCCACACCACAAACTTTGTAACAAGTACGTGAGAACATTGACTCTGTGATGGGAGATATAACCCCTGGACAGTCCTCGCATATGTTGCCTTACATCATGGAACGTGTTGTTCTCAATGATGCAAAACGTAACCCTTTGATAAATATACCTATATCAGTAACACTCTTACGCTTCACTTCATATTATTTTCTGTTCTTTAATTGTTACCTCCAAATGGTATTTCTTCTGAGCATTAAGGATGTTTCAAGAATACAGTGATGCACGTATTTAAAGGGCAAACTCATTATGGGTACATTTCACATTATGGTCTTGTGACCACTATTTTACGGTATTCCCTTGAATGAACTCTCATTTCGAAAGCGTTATTGTGTTTCAACATGTTAAAATCGAATAGGAGTTTTAATCACTCGTCTCACATACTGAGTTAGATCATTCTTACAGTGTCTTACGAATCGACGCTACAGGCTGTGAAAAGTTTGCCGATTATTAGTAAAACGTGTCAGAATAGAGTTAGAATTGATTTAGAGCATGTATTGAAACTATTTGAATTTTTTTTTTTTTTTAATTTCGAGAAAACTGTACTGAAATGTTATCAAAATCCCACAGATGTTACAAAAATGACGCTCCATCTGTCATTGGAAGTCCTAACAAGCTACATTGTCATATTCAGAAAATAACAAGAGTATAATAATAGTAATAGTAACAGTAACAGTAACAGTAACAGTAACAAAAACAAAAACAAAAACAGTAACAAAAACAAAAACAAAAACAAGAACAAAAACAAAAACAATAACAACAATAATAACAATAATAAAAATAATAATAATAACAATAACAATATCAATAACAGCAACAA
Source organism: Tenodera sinensis (assembly GCA_030765045.1). NCBI lineage: Eukaryota > Metazoa > Arthropoda > Insecta > Mantodea > Mantidae > Tenodera > Tenodera sinensis. The sequence goes on along the minus strand of CM060964.1, from coordinate 70,945,705 downwards.
TAATAATAATAATCATCATCATCAACATCATCATCATAATAAATTTAGATTGTCTCTATACATTCTCAAATAAAGTTAAAAGAATAATTATAACTTATTTTAAAAGGTAGAAAACAATGCCTAAAGTCCTCGTTCGTTTCTATTACCCGATGAAGGTTTTATTCGTTTCTTAGATTTTGCTGCTTATATGCTGCAAAAACGTAAGTGTTATGCAAACGGTTTTGATCTTAATCAACTCCTCCAATTATTAGTTCTTTTGTTGGCATTTTAATCTTTAGCCTTTTATTTTAAACACCAAGCCTCATGAACTTCCACATATTCAATCATAATGTCCAATAAATGCAATGAACTGTAACAAAACAGTATTCCACACTCCTGGCTGTATTTGAAGCCGTAAACTCTGAATATAGAGCCTAGTAGCCAATCCACTAGATTGCTGACACAGTCGATTTGAAGTTTTCTCTCAATCCTTAGGATATCGTGACAGAAGATGCATCACGTAATTTGAAGAAGCTCCCAAAATATCATAAAATATTCTTTGAGAAATGAAAACATTGCATCACCTTTGGGAGACCTACTATCTTTAAGGCTTCACTTTATAGAAGCTTTTTGTCACCCTCTCAACGAAAATATACGTGCCTATCCTACACTGTGTAGTTGAAACACCACCTGCATATCAATATACTGGAGTACAATAGCAAATACTGGTAAAACCAACATCGAAGGCTAGGAGCTGGACTGTGACGATACACATCTGCAAAACGATATAGTACGAACTCCTGGTCTAGGGCATAGTGACTCTTTCCAGTAAAGCAATATACTCTTGAAATCTGGTCAACTGTATATTCAAATAAGAGTACAGTTTGCGGTATAACTATGTGCTCTTCAGCTGCGACAAATAGTGAAACTAAAATTTGTTGGATACTGAGAGCTCATTCAGTTTTTATCAGTTCGTATCCTATGAACATTCATAAGAAAGTGGACTAGTTCTGAATGCTCAGCGTGGTGATAAATGTGTAGGAATCGACGGGGTGGGCCCAAATAAACGAACGACGACTGGCGTACAAGGATGTTAACGGTCTTTCGATTGCACTGGTATTAAAGGTATATTTTCTTTAAATTAAAAAGAAATTGAGGAATGTTTCAAACTTTTTCTATTTATTTCACGCTAAGAAAATGGAAATTAACGCAAAATAATATTGAACAGTAAAAACAAAGCACTCTCGTGACTTAAATGCTTCTTGTTGATGAATTTCTTTCCTCTACAAGTATACCTTTAGGTCAATCTACATTAGAATGGGAAGGAGGTAGGAAAAGCCTAAAGGTATTTGTGGCAACCACATGGGAATTGCAGAACGACAGAGAAAGTGATATTAAATTGGAAAGGTGTGCATAGCGACTATGGACCACTTCCTCCCATTACAATTCCATGCAGACATGAGATAAAAAAAGCATTAGATGGAGCATCGGGCTCTTCGTGGCCCTGCATTACATACATTTCCTGCTTCCGACCATGTGCACTTTACATGTGACTATAAATGTCTCGTAAAATATAGCTGACATCTGGATCAGTCCAAGTCAAGTACGCGAGAATGATGTTGCAGTGTCCCGGCCTATTTCACTTCGTTCTTCACTACCTTTGCAAGAAGGAAACTAATTAAATGAGACTAAAATTATGATGGGCTGGAATCATTTCTGTTGATATAAATATATCCCTAAACATATAAAGCAGAATGGAAGTTGTCTTATATTGGAACAGGAGGTGAGATTGGGCAAACCTAGAATAAATGTTCTTATAAAAACATGTTTGAAAATGAATACCTGTTGAGATGTGAGCCATTTAACTTGTGTTGGGTATTTACACCAGACCATGGACGTCATCCAACGGATGGATTGGTCAAAGAGGTACATTACCATGGCCTCCCCATTTGATAGACCTCAATTCATTGGACTTTGGGCAATAAGGACGTTTAAGGACACTGGTGTGTGCCAAACTCATCAACAATGTGCATAACTTACAAGAGTGTGTGAGAAATGCATGTACTGAAATCCAAGAGGAGTCATATACTGGCAGTTCTGACGCTGGAGTGAACTAAACAACATGACTAGTGAGTCGCGTAAACAAGGAGATAGCGAATTGAGAAAGCTCTTCATTTTCTCACTTTGTGTGCGGTAGCTTTTCGAAATAGGAAATTTGCATCGGTGCTAAAAAGTAGTGAGTATTGTATGACGAAAGAGGGGTTTCAGCACATACGCAGTCTTAAACGAAATGCACTCAGGTCCAATATAACCTCTTTGTCAGACGAATATTTTGTAATGAAGAAATAGAATAGAAATACGTTTCCCGACATAAAACCATAATTCTATACACACATCAGTCAACAATAATAGTTTCTATTTACTTGTATCTGAGGATGTCGTAATATGAACTAATTAAGAGGAAACTATACGATGAAAACAAATAATGACAGCCATTCACTAACTCTTTATAGATCCGAGGTTCGATCTATAGTGATACTCGATTGATTAGCATTGTAGATCGGTCTTGCAACTCATTTCAGAGGCAAATGTACACTTTGGTGCTTACGCAACCTGTAAGTGCGTTCTTGCAACCCAGCACAAGAATATGAAAATATCAGTTTAAAATGATCATTTTATGACCTTAAAATGCATTAACATGAGTTGAGAATTACCTTTATTTCTTGATCTGCTTGCACATTTAATATACATTTTATCACTGAATACTAAATTAGAATATGTTACAGACATCTTTTTTAAGTTTTCAAGTGTGAAGGATTGTTTTTTGTCAGCTACAATGGACGTTAGACACAGAGAAGCTACTTTCAACATCAACAAAAAATATCGGGCATGCTCAAAGTACCAAAAAATTCCCGGTTTCCCCTTTTTTATCGAGGGAATACTTCCTACCTGACTGTACAGCAGCAGTATTGGACATTGCATAACATGCAACGTTTTTGTTTATTACGTTTTCCATCCTAATAAACACAAGTTTCTCACTTCACCATCCACGCGACATAAGATTACTTGGAACTGATTTCACTAATTCTATTTGATTTTCAATTTTGCAGAAATGCTTGTTTTTATTTTTGGCATGATAAAATACAAAATATTACCTCAAGAGCTTCTGTTCTGGGAAGACCACATTGTAACAGTAGGCGTGCTATGACCCTCAAAAGTAGCAGATAAATTCCCCCCCCCCCCCCCCCCCACCCATTCCTTTAGAGGTCAAGTCTGTATTAACATGTACGCAAACCATGTAGTTGGGCATATAAATCTGTGGTTTACCAGTTCAAATCCAATCCAATAGATTGCAACAATTTTTAGATTTAGAAACTTGATTCACCAATAGAAGAATAATGCAACCAAACTCAGGAAAGATGACAAAAGCCTGGATTTGTTTTTCAAAATTGCTTATAACTTGTAAAAAATGAGAAAATGTCAGTAACTGCAAAAGTGGCCCTTAATGGTTTAATTTCATTTAAAATGTTATGAAGCACATATGTTTTGCACATAACATCGGAGTAAGGTAATCAGAGCAAAACATTCCAAGTCATCAAATTCCGAGATTTACTAATAGATATCGAAAGCGAAGGCCACTGTTGTCATACATGAGCTCTCTTTGCAATTTCGATTAAAATAAAATATTATATCGATCTTCAATTGCTGGAGGGCGCTAAACTTAAGAATAATGGTCCAAGAATAAAGTACTTGAAATTATGTCATGATAGCATTTCAACTTCATACAATCTTTGTGCTCTTGTCAAAATGTTCATTATACTGTTACGTTTCTCGTTTCATGCCATTATCTATCTGAATCTATGATGGCCTTTTCATTAACACTAACCATCCGTTAGGCGCGCACCCTGGTAGAACACCGTTAGTCCCACCGGGCCTCCATATTTTTGTGCTTATGTGCTTGCATTTATTAGTTTAATTGTATTTTTCTCCCATTACCATGTTTGGCTTCATTTAGCTTAAATAGCTTATATATATTGTTTTTATTAGCATTATCTTACTAGATTGATCAAAGATACCTATGATGATAGCAGTAGTAATTGTTGTTATAATTATAATATCCTTGACAACCATGTGATATTACATATAAACTATATTATTATAACATAGGTTGCTTTCATCCTCTTCTTTGTGATCAGTTTCTGAGTCTAAAGATCTCATTTTCTGAATTGGAATAATCTGATTCATATAAGTTGTCACACAGGGATAAGACATCATCCTCACAACCTAGATGGTGCACTTCTTCCAAATCCTTGAGATTTTGTGGATCATACTCCTGTATGAGAGATAGTAGTAACATACTACTTCAATGACAAAGCAATATTACACTACTAACGAGGAAAAACACGTGACAGTAATAGGTAATGAAAGTAGCCGCGCAGAGTTTGTTTGATCTCTGCGACAAGTAACTGCTGATTAGCTATTCTTGGAGTTAAAGAAATAAAGAGAAGGTTGTTGCTCCATCAAACAGTCAAGTAGTGTGTAATACTAGATGTCCTAGTCAGGTGCGTTCAATCATAAACTAGAAAGTTTAAATAAACCCAGGGGTCGCGCAGGTCCTTAGCGGCCAACGGAGGGTTAGGAACCTACCAAATTGGTCTCCAAGATACTCAAATGTGCTGTTTGAACTGATCTGGAGCCATGTGTACCTGATATGAGTGTAAGTGGCCATAGCAAATCGAAAGCTTAGCAGAATGCTATTGTAATTAACTGAGAAGATAATGCTTGTGGAGGAAGATCGATATCGGTTTGGTTCAGGAGTGGAAACACTGAACTAATTGTGTTAAGCCAGTATTGAAATGCTGAACACACACGGCTGCTTCTTGAATGCGTAAGAGAACATAATCTTGGACCGCTGACATGCACTAATCGGCTGCCTTGTGTGATGAATCACGTTTTCTGCTCAATCGTGCTGATGGATGGAGTATAGCTAAATGACTTGAGTCCAGGCATCCCTATCGTATGTGAGTGTGTTATGAGGAGAGGGTTTGATCTAAGCTTTACGATCTCTGTTAATCATATCCGAAATGGTCACGCGTGTTTGCCTATTCAATACACACAGCAATAACCATACAACCCCCAATCTTTCTAGTATTTGTCAATTGCTTCAATAGCTTCATTTAGTCCCACAACTAAAACGAAAGTTGCCACTAGTTCACCTGCAAAAAGAAATCCTGGTACTTCTTATTATTAGTGATTTGTGTGTGTTTACTAAATGTTCCTTTGTATTCTAGAATATCACGTGTGAATAGGTTATATATGTAGCAGTGGACTAAACTTGCATCCTTGTCTAAACCGCGAATAACTCGCATTCTCTTCTATAACTCCTCTCTTGGCTATTTTCGCATAGCACTCATTATTTACATGCAATAAAATTCCCTAATATTTCTTATAAATTATTCACTCACCGCTTTCATAATTAGTTCCAACCATAGTGCCTCTTTGTTAACAGTATCAAATGCCTTTTTAAAATAAATAAATTCAATGTACTCTACCCCTTTTAGGCTTAAATATTTACCCACCATTGTCTTTATGATTAAGATATTATCTGTTTTCTCATTCTTTTTCTAGATGCTGCTTGGAATTCTGTTAGCTTCCCCTCTTTCTCCACCCATCAGCTACGTAAGCAAACCTGTACCTATATGGTTTACCTATCACTGCCAGGAGGGTAATACCTTTGTAATTAGCTGGTCCCTCTACATCCTCTTTGCCTTTATGGATTGGTCCTACAATTCTCTTTTGCCAGTTTTCTGGGTCGTTACCACTTTCACGTATTGAGTTACACGCTTTAACCTCACCCTGTAATAATTTTCACACAATGTTTTCCAGAGTTCATCTTGTACCCCATCGATTCCACATCCCTTATTATTTTATAACATTAATGTTGTGTTTTTATTTCATTCATCCTAATGTCTAACTTAATACTTAATATAAAGTGCTCCTTCTTTAAAACTCTCTTGAATTCTGACCAATGTTTGCGCCTCGCATAAAACTTTAAATGAATTGCACCATGCTCCCGCCATTATGTTGTTTCCCCCACACTTATCTTCATATATCTGTTTCAACATCTTCCATATCACCTTCGTATCCTAATATTTCGCTGCTTTATACATTTTAGGACTCAATTTTCCTTCCACTATTGTTTACGCGAACCCTTCCATTAAACCGAGGCTCATCAGAGAAAAACATCTTATCTGATACCGATCTCATCTATTTTGTTTTTTATGAAATGTAACCTTCTTTTAGAATTTTTCTGAACCACACGGAACCCAAAGCTATAAATTTATTGACAATCGTACATAGTTTTTTCTTGCAGGTGGTACAAGTTAGGAAACCTTCAACAAACTCCCTCCACATACGGCGTGCGCATTCGTGTTTAAAATAAGCGTTGCAAATAAATACGCGTTCTTCCACAGATAAGTGGCGTATTATATTAAATTTAGCATCAGAGTAAGCTGATTCGCGGGTCCTCGCAGTGAGACATAGCGCTAATACAGCTTCGAGCAGAATTTGGTGTTCCGAAGTTCTGCTAGATGACAAGGGAATGGCAAAGGAAAAAGGCCGTGTGTAGATTGAGGAACCGTGAGCGGTCATATGCGATATAGTTTGGTTGAACACGGGGAGTGAATGACGTAACCGGTACCGCGCAGTCATTGCATATACACGCGCGTCGGTAGACGCCTGCAGCTGTGTACATGTACGAGTAGCAACGGTAGAACCCATGTGCACTAAACTTGCGACTTATCACACAATCCTCCACCCTCTAATAATGACCCTGCAGATCAATATTACAGTCGTACAAAAGTGTAATAATTTTATTTTTCTGCTGAAATAATTGTTCACAGTCTAAAACTGTTATCAATTTTTACTAGTCTTTATATATAAATATTCCTACCATGATGATATTTGAAGTCCTTTTACCTAATATACAATAAACGAGGAATGAGATCTCTTATGTGTGTCTCTAAATATAGTTGTCTGATAAAAAGGCTTTACGCATTAAGTTAAAAAATTAAATCGGAATAAAACAGGAGGGAAGGAATAATTGAACTTGGAAGTCGAACAGGCAGCAGGACGTAACCCTCCGTCAGGCGCAATATCTATTGTTACGTGTTCGGGCGCAATATATCTGAGAAATACCACGTATATTTCTGCCTCTGTGCTGTCTGAAATTCCTCCTAAATGTGAAATATTTGTATTTTATTGTGTTTTAATTGTGTTATTTTTATATACCAAATTTTATTTTCAAAGTATTACAATACATCATACTACATTTCAAAAACATGAGTTATGTAAGTTGCAGAAAATAAACTAATACTGCGAATGTACAAAATGTGAAAGGGTAATTATTATTATATTTGAACATAAAGTTAGCAATAAACATCATCAGTTTTTATGAAATTATAAACATTATTACAATTAATCAGTTATTTGAACTAAATAATTGTATGTGCGTGTGTCTGTAATATACTTGAGAGTTTTCACTGCAAATTCTCAGCACACTTCTTGCAAACCTGTCCGGCATGCTCTAAACAATAGTACATTTCACATTTCTTGCAGCAATATCTTGAAAGTCGCTTCTTTTTTGACTCTATAAGGCAAGTCTTGCAAACTTTGCGTTTATTTTCAGCAGAAGGACCTGAAGAATCTTCATCACGGACTTCTGTCGCAGCTTCGCAATCTGTGTCACTTTCATGATCAACAAAATCTTTATTATTATCTTCATTTTATCCCAGAGCATATCCAGGGCTTTCTGTAGGTCGTTAGGTTTACACAGATTGAACACTTCTTGCTTCTTAGACATTATGGTACGTAAAAACGTGACCAGCAGAAAAAAAGACCACAGAAACAATGAGGTACGTGAGCGGGCGCAATGTATCTCACAGATACTTTTGCTTGATAATCGAACGAAACAAGAAGCAGCTCGCCAATAATGAACCAGGAAGTTCTACAGTGTGTTTTAGGAAGCTACAATGACTTGCATTAATTTCGCATAAACAGTTGCGTCATATTGTTTAAAAAAGCGGGAGAGGTATCTCTGAGATATATTGCGCCCGACGGAGGGTTAAGCACGTGAAACCCTAAAAAAAAAAAAAGCTTTCAGTAAGTACTATTACTCTCTGAAGAAATATTTCTACACAGAAGCACTGCTCTTGGATTTGAGAGCGAGGGAAATTAATTGTGTGGGATGCTTCAAGATACAGGAATTCGTAGCAGGTGTATCCCTTAGAGCGATAGTAAACATAACAAAGCCAGGCTACTAATTCTTTAAATGAGGTCAAACATGCCTGTTAGTCTAGACCCTTGGCAGTGCAGTACAGGCCGAAAAGAAGTTCCTCTTGATGAAATCTTGTGGGAAAACTAAAAAAGGAAGCAGAGGAAACAAGAACAGGAGGGTAACACAGCATGTGAACTGAATTACAAAACACTTTCATATTTCAGTTTTTTCTTTCCTTCCATTTCTTTATATCCAACCCTTCACAGTCAATATATAAACGTGTAAATACTGAGATAGAGTTATTCTATTTTATTTTCCCTCGCGTCCGCTTAGTCAAACCTGCACGAACTTTACACAAATGAAACGAAAAGAGGAGAAATGGGGCGAATGGTGCTAGAGTGGGTGGTAGGTTCAAAGAGAAAGGGTGTGTAGGACTGAGGACCCCCTCCCCCAAATCCATTCTGCCTAATAGCAAACTCGCACTGTTTGCCCGAATCGCATTTTCTTGGTCATTTAACTTCTTCCTTGCTAATCGCTCTATTAGCTGTTAAGCTAGCCGATTCCTAAGCGCATGTAGCGGTAAACTTTGGGCTTAAGTGGTTCTTAACGCTTGCTAGCAAGGGTTGTAGGACATGTTACGGCTTCTGTGTATATCCACAGGACAGGGTTACATTTGTTTTAGAGTCTGACTGCTGTAATCTCAATGGCCCTGTGAATATCATTAGTAATAGTTCTGTTGTGGATATGCGCCAAAACTAGTATACATTAATTAGTAACAACAACTAAAGTATGAAACACTAGCTGTTTCCCAGTATTGTACACTCTGTAAGTAAAAGGCGTGCTTTTTGAAACCCATGAGTAGCCTTCAACCTTCAATTATTGTACCCAAAGGGGAAATACCGAAAATTTGGTGCACATAACTGAAATGGTGTCCATAAGGATTTCAAAATAGGATAGCGGTAAGGCGTTGAAGTTTTACGTCACTCTTTAACTATCACCGAGTCCTATAGCTCTAATGCTCAACTTAATTGGCAAAGTAACACAGTTTTGTCTGTAAAGGGCTGGAACTATAAGGTGAGGGTGCTTTCGGAGCATTTACAAATATGCAGAAGTAAGGGTTGTGCAGTGTTTTATAGTTGTAAATTATAGAGCCATAATTTTTGTTCCGTGCCATTTATATCACAAAATGGTAGCACTGATAAGCATAGATGTGGTATTTATATGCAGATTACTTGCAGATTTTATCAATCCCATATAGAGTTAATGCTCATTCAGAGAAAAGAAAGCGGTTGAAATGATCGAAAACAGAGCACATAAGCCAGATAATACTGAACATACAAACGTAGAAGAGGTGGAAGGGCTCCTAGAGGGGAGTATATCACGTAGTATCATTTATAATCCAACACAAATGCTACATTTTTAAAACCCCTTTTCTCGCTGTCTGACTTTTTTTCTTGAGGAGCATGCTGTTACGGGTAGTTAGGGGTGAGTTTAGGAAATTCTACAATTTGTATGCTAGCAGTAGCAAATTTAACCACATTTGTGTAGTGTTTAGATATACAGCTGTACAATATTTGAAGTATGTAGTTCAAACAGTTTATTAATTAAAATATTTAAGTGATTTTAAAGATACAATTTTTATGTTTGGCATGAAACTTGGTGATATGATCCTTCATGCAGTTGCAAGTCATAATTGCTCTTGATTTTGATTTTACACCAGTATTTTGGTATCTGGAAATTTCTTTAATAGGTCTATCTACAGATTTCACGATTTTTCAACTTTCCATCGTCATTCGAATGTGAACATGTTCAATATTACTTGGCAGATATCAAAACCCAGAGCAATTTTGGAACCTTATATAAATAAGAACACATCCTGAAATTTTCAAAAGAATCCTTTAAGAACCGTCGCAAGGCGCTTTTCAGTTGCGTGAAAATGCTGAGAAAAAAGAAAGTGAAAAAAAAAAAAAAAAAAACCAGCATTAAACTTGTAAAACATTCGAACCTCATCAGAACTGTGCTGCAGTATAGTTTTCACTTTCTGAGCCCTTTTCCTCTGCTGTGCTGACAATTTATGAAATTTATGGGCTCTCCTTGTGTGTATTTGTTTCCTGACACAGCATTTTCTACTCTGAACACATCGTCCAACATTGTGCTTCTGACAAATGTATATTGCTCCTACTGAAATGTTTTCATTCCTAAGATTATTTAACACTTGCAGTGACTTCACACACGACATTTTAAACTCCATTACAGTTTTCAGTACTGCAAATACAAGCTTATTCCTAGACACACACTTATTTTGAAGAAATAGCTCCACGCAACATTGTGAAGAGAATCATTCGAGTTCTGTGTCGTACCCTTGACATAGCGTTCTAGCAGCTGATCAGAACCAAGTCGCTTATCAGGAAGTTGAATTTTAGTTACCACTTCTGGAGGCGACTTGCAGGACATTTTCTTGTGATTTTGTAGATGCAGATTGAGAACAATTTCCATGATTGGGTTTCTGATCCGTTGACATGCAGTGTCTCAGTGGGCGCATACTCCTAACCACCAGCCATTTAATCACTATGCACCACTATTTAAAAATGGCCTAAAACCTTTAAAAATGGCGTGGGCATAAAGGTCATTGCACTTTTTAATAGACAAAACACTGAACTATTTTTAACATAAAAATCTAAAAATCAACTTTCTTTTTACCTAATGGGCCAAATCTCACCCCTAGCTCCCCTTGCGGTATAAAATGTTCTTTACGAGAAAGTTTTACTAATTTTAATTTGAAGGTTTTAAAATTAATTTATAAATATAGAGGCAATAAAATATTTATGGCTCATGTTATGTATCTATTAAATTGACTGATTTTCATATGCTGAATGTGATGTGTGAAATAACAACTTTGAAAGTTGGCAAATGTTTGTATTGAGAGACAAATATCTAGAGCTATGCATAAATGTGTTCGAATTATCTGCTCGCAAAGTAGTAGTTCAGTGGAGGAAATATTCAAATCACAAACCTGTTTCATAAAGCTGTAAATCCATTTAATGTTACTACATGTAATGAGGAAGTGACAATTACCTAAAGCTAAACAAAACCCAGCATATTATGTTACATTAACCAAAGAACGAAGTGGTTTGGCGACTTTTCCCTACAACTTTTAGGTTTAGGTTGGATACTGTAGAAAACCCAAAATAAATAAAAATACCAAGAAAAAGCATTGTTGAACTATCCGAAATACCACAGGAAAGAAAGCAAGTCGTGGGAGTTATTTGAATATAAGACGTTGCTTTTCTATGCCAATCATATAGAAAACTACATGAGCTGTTTGTAGAAGAGGGAGTAGAGAAATCAGTATGATTGTATTTGAAAAAGAAAAGTGTGTAGAGAAAATTGTACGAGTGTAATTGCATTTCTATTTCAATCATAGAAAAATGTTATGACTTGTATGTTTCAGGGTGAATAGAGAACGAAATGTGATTGTGTTGCGTAAAAGAAAAGCGAAATGAGGACACCATGTGAATTTTACGTTATATAGGAAACGGACAGCATACAAAACTTCTCCATGAAAAATACACATAGGTGCCTAATTTCGAGGTGATCGTTCAAGTGGTTTAGGAGCGCATAGAGGACAAACATACAGATATTCATAGATATACCTAGATATACTCGTTTTGGATTCAGGGGACTTTAAAGCAGGGAACCCCAAAGTAGAATTTTTAGGCCGAATGCAATATTATTATGCCATATATGAAGGGATAAAGAAAGAAATTACACTGTAGAATTGATATTCAATTAAATAATGTTTACATAATGACCCTTTATTGCTAGGCAGTACCTCTGGATATAAATTACGTGCAAAAGGAAGTGGAGCTGTAAAGAGTATTATATTTCCCGAGAAGGCAGTTTTACAGTTCAGCGATGACCAGCTCAGGAAACATGCATATCTTATCAGAGCTTATTTTCTTTCAGACATAAATCCCAGTAGGAAACGGTAAGAGCAACTGTAAATAGATTTCAGGATTGGGATTTTGGAAGTCGTGACTCATGCAAGGTCCCTGTTATCCAGTTTGTGTTATCATGTTGGGATGCAGACAGATAGGTTGTCGCTTCCCACTGAGTTGAAATTCTCTGATTCAACATCAAACTGCACGCAAATGCAAAGGTCTTCTGTTCCGAGTTAGTGGTTAGAGATTCTAAATTGATTCCAGGAAGCTATTTCACACCCTAATGCACTGTAAACAACTGGTTTGTATCTAAGCCACATGTTTGCCAGTTCACGTTGGGTAGGAAAGGTGCAAAACGTGCTTAATTGAGCTTATAAACTCACTTTAAAACTCACAATTAATCTTGGCATTTCTTTAAAAATATACATTATTGTGCATCATAGAAAAGGGGCCACAAAGTGAGTTTTATGGTTCACCAATACAAAACATAATGGATATTCATCACGTTAACCTCTTTTGGTCACCTTTTCGATTGTTTCATGAAAAGCTCCGATCATCTTATAAAAGCATTTTTAAACACCTACATCATGATGAACAATCATGAAAGAATGTTGTCGGAAGTGTAAGTATAAATAATTATCTATAAATAATGTAAATAATTAAATTAACGAAGTGTATGATGTATGCATATTATTGCAGATGTTACTATATAGATATAATTCTAAAAATTATAAGGGAATGAAGATTCTTAGAACTAAGCAAGGTTGTATTGTTGTATTGTTGAATTGTATTTAAAATATGAATAAGTAGCTTTAAGGTTTGGCAGCATTTTGTAGGGCGTTGGTAGACGTAGATAGGACTTAAGTTAATAGAAGAGCGTATTGTTTTTTTTCTAAAATACAAGTTTTTGTCGTCGAGGCCTCCGTGTGTTACAGAATTTTTTTCACTGAAAATGGCTCTAACATTTTTAATAAAAATAGCATACATAAGGCTTTTACTTTCTGAACACAATTTATGTATTCAGTATTCTGGGAATAGCCTGTGAAGTAATTTGGTACACTTTTGTACAACTGACAAATCATAAAAGACAAGATAAAATCATTTTACACCAATATGTACACTTCTTTATAACACACAATTCCATTTCCGTGATATCCGATAAAATTAGTGTCAACTGCTGAGTATTTACCAATTTTTTAAGGTACTACAAATATTCACTTGTTTTTCCAGATGCCACGGAAAGAATACATTTTAAAACCATAGCGAGCCACGTTTAAACAGTTGACAATCGATTCAGTCTCTCTCTATCCCTCTTGCACCAACAGCGAAATCTGTAATGAAATCATCCGCAAACGTTTATATCGATTACCCTGAAGCACTTAACTACCTATGAGCAGTTTGTAGAAGTTATACAAAAATAAATTATACTTATCGAAAACTTTAAAGGATATCGGAATTCCTCAACATTTATCTTATGAAATCGAGAGTATGTATAAAGATACAAACACGAATATAAAAAATAATAACAATACAAGCTTCGAACATAGAATAGGAAATAGAGATGTCAAAAGGTGCTGGCCAATGTCACCCACTTTATTCAATACCTATATGAACGAAATTATTAAAACCTGGCAAAGAGGATTATCCACGAATTTCTTGACCCATAACTCACCATAAACACATTGATGTATGCAGATGATAAAATTATAATAGCTAACTCAGAAGAGAATTTGCAAAGAGAAGTAGATAAATTATCACTGATAGCAAAACAATGCGACCTAGAAATTCCAGTAAATAAAACCAGATCAACGGCTTTCAGAGAAAGAAACCACCTTTGGTCTAAAATCCCCATCAATAATAATATTATTGAACAAGTCCATGTGTATAGCCATCTGGGCTGCAATCTTTCTTACTTCGCTCCAAAAGACACAGATCAAACTAGCTAAATTCCAACAACTCCTATACACAATCCCCTAATGAACTAGCTGTCAACGGGACCTTAAAACCTACCCCCTATACACCATCAAGAAAACACTGATTAGCCAAATCAGACCAGAGACCATTTTGAAATTTTACAAACTGGTTGCAATCCCAAATTTACTTTATGGCTCAGAAACGAGGGCTGTAAACACAAACCAAATTTGACGAATAGAAGCTCCTGAAATAATTAAGACGTTTAGCAGATTATACTTCGTATGATCACAACAGAAACGAAGAAATAAGAGAAGAACTACTTGTCACACACATAACAGAAACTATCAGTACCTACAGAAATAACTAGTATCAACACATAACGAATGTCAAAGACAGACTACTCCAAGGACTTTACAACCACAGACCAAGAGAGAAAAGACATACCAAAGAGAATCTGGAGGGACCAACTTCCAATCTCAAGCGGAACTGGCCAAAAGGTTATTGATTGAGAGTATAGTGAAATATATTTTAAAGCTTTTTCCTGAGGTGCAGGTAATATTTTATCTTTCTGAACGTGTATCTATGGCCCATTGCATAAATATGTTATCTCGGTGAAATACTGAGCTTTGTTAATGCTAGTGATAGGGGATACTAACCATTGTACGCCAAACGAGTACTGCTTATGCCAAAAATACAAATAACTTACAGAATTTCATACAAAGAGGAAATTAGCTGCTGCTTACTATACAACGCTTTGCGTGAACGCAACCACTCATGCGTATCACCCTGTCTTGCTGAGAGCAAGCGATTCACAGAGTCAACTTCACGTTGTACCTCAAGTAGCTTGGGTACTAAAGAATACACCCTCTTCGCTATCTAGTTGTACATGGCGTAAGAAACAAGTAGCTCTGTCCAGATTTATCCCTCATCCTCGAATATTGCATGACATGATATGGCAGAGATACACATGCCGAAGTCATACTAAGACGCTACGTTTTATAAACACAAATTATGCTCATTTGTCCGTTCTGAACCCTTTTAATTAAACCAGTTTGACAACACCTAATAAAAATAATAATAATGACAATGACAATGACAATGACAATGACAGTGACAGTGACAGTGACAATAATAATAATAATAATAATAATAATAATAATAATAATAATAATAATAATAATAATAATAATAATAATAATAATAATAATAATAATAATAATAATAATAATAATAATAATAATAATAATAATAATAATAATAATAATAATAATAATAATAATAATAACAATAATAACAATAATAACAATAATAACAATAATAACAATAACAATAATAACAATAATAACAATAATAACAATAATAACAATAATAACAATAATAACAATAATAATAATAACAATAATAATAACAATAACAATAACAATAACAATAACAATAATAATAATAATAATAATAATAATAATAATAATAATAATAATAATAATAATAATAATAATAATAATAATAATAATAATAATAATAATAATAATAATAATAATAATAATAATAATAATAATAATAATAATAATAATAATAATAATACGAAGAAGAAAAAGAAGAAGAACAACAACAACGTCGACGACGGCGGCAACAACTTATTTGACAAGAAGTATAAAGTGGTTCTTGATATTTCCTTTACATTGCACACTGCTGTGGAGTATTACGAAATCGCATGTCATAGGTTTGCTTCACCCCCTTGTTTTGCTCTTCAGTTTTTCGCGCGGGGCTTTCGAAAGAGTGAACTTAATGGTTACATATGTGGCAGGCGGCAGCAACGCAAAACAAGTCCATAACAATAAAAAACTAGGGGATGCTCCAAGAATTTGTGAAAGATAAGATGCAAAGCATCAGCAATTGGCGGCATTCGCTTACTTTTGACGAAGTTTCTCACAGATTTGGAGTGGCATACTTCCCTTGTATGTTGCTCTATGAATATGGACAACGTGTCAATCAAAAGTATTTGATGTGTGGGTTACCTTACAATTTACTAAGCAAGATGACTCCGTGGTAACTTGTGAAGCTCGCATTTGGGATATACAGGGTTCGATTTCTGTTGAACCAACCATTCCAATCGTAGGGACTTTTCGCTTGCTTCCCAAGTTGGTAAAAGAATGCCGAGGTGGTTTGTTTAGTGCCACGAATTATCCTGCCATTTCGTTTATTTGAAACTCTTCAGAATCAGGAGAACGGATAAAGTGGCGAGTTATTTGGTAGAGGGCTTTAGGTCTATCCTGGCTTCCGGTGTGTGACGAACAGTCAGTGAGACTTCTCCTTTAGTAGTGAGGTTTTATGGGTGGTCCCGGCGGCATCAGGATTCCATACCAGTGAACGTTAGGGATCCCTCTGTATTCTTTGCTTCATCCTTTCCTTGCGGAGGTTCAGTAGGTTGAACAAGCTTCTTTCTTAAGCCCTCGAAAATTTTATAATAACAGGTAAAACAGAGGCATTAAGAATTCGTGCTTCACGGTATAACGAGATAAATAGAAAACAGAGATGATTTATGTGTGTGTTAACTTGTAAAACGATATAAAAGGTATAATGTTTATTTATGGTTAAAAGAAAAATAAATAACATAATAAAACAACAATTATTGTGTGTAATATATAACCGATTATCCACTGCGACGAAGCAATTAGAGCGGGAAGATACAATTACTTCACATCCATCTGATGCAGCGCCCAGAGCAGAAAGGAATCGAGAGAATTTCCGGACTGAAGCCAGGTCGAGCCTAATATGTATTTAAACCAGTTATAGAAGTGCGCCTCAATGTCATTGCTAACTTTAATAAACATAAAACCCGCTTCATATGTCGCCTCAACGTGTGGCTAGCTAACCGCCATTAATTTCAAATAAATAAAAAACCATTTCAAGGTGCAGGGGTCCCCTTTGTGCTTCCGTGGCTAAAAATGTCCATTATCAGCTGAGCTACTCCACTGTACAGCATCAATTTCACTCATATAGCTTAAAACATAATTATATTTTATTGCACGCCTACAAATGTAAATCAATCACTGCTATTTAAACCAATATTGGTTGACGTACTTCATTGGTGCATATGTTTAAATGACTGACTAAAAGGATACTAAAAATCATCACATTTATAGTAGATGTATACATTTAACGTTCAAAGGAGTGCATGTGAAAAACAATATTTGGCAAAACATTTGGAGGTTAGTGGTGGTAGTGGTGAGGCAGTGGAGGCGGTAATGGTGCTGGTGATGACGGTTATGAGCATTACTACTCATAATTATCAGAACGAAGTAGCAGAAACCTACAATGACAATGCCCTCAGTGCATTCAGTACAACAAAGTTCTTACACGTGATTTTTCACAAAGAACTTTGTAATTCTGAAGCCTGTTGTTATAACAATGTTTTTGTCACACACTGATTGAGCTTCCTTGTTTTGTAATTGTAACTGTAGTTTAAATCAATATAAATGTATAGAAATAGAATCTGCATGATACTTAAGAGGTATAAAGGCCTGCTGTGTTACCTTATAGCATATGAAATAGTTTCACTGGAAAGAGATGTTTATATTTCATGCTTAACGAACAAAAAACGAGAGCAGAATCACAACACATTTGCTTCTATGCACTTCAGTGACAAGACTATCTAAACAAAGAAAAACTTGTTTTTCTTCTTTCGTTTCTGAAATGCCAGTTGCACGTTATCACAAAAAGGCATGTAAAAGTTTCATAGCGATGCACTCGTATGAACCCAGTGAGACCCTAGAGGGTTTTCTTCTGTGCATGGAACAACTACCTGGAAGGCACGAGGTAATTCTGACGAATAGCTGATGAGTGTTTGCAGAAAAGTATGTGTTCTAACACCTTCATGTGTACATATGTTGAAGCAGATGGGTTATCCTGCAGTAAACCGTAAAGACAACCAGGGTTTCATGTTATATCCTCAGCCCTAGTGGTAACGGTGTGCTCTATATAAACCGAAGTAATCCGATTTTGCAGCACTGATAACACGGGTTGGCAAAGTCATGTCTTCCCTTTTTAAGGTGATTCTCTGACCATTTTTTTTTCCAAAGGGCTCCTTTATTGAATTATTTACCACGAGGGGTTTTATTTAATTACGTCAAATGCAACTACTGTACTATGGTAAATATGAACAAGTTTTAATCACATATGATTATAAACTATTCACGTGATTTATGAAAGTACCTATTAAAGATTTTGTGTATATGGTTTAATATTTTCACAACAACTCCTAGTTATTTATTGGCCTATAAATTTATTCCCGAAGATGTGGAAAGTTGTTGAATATTTTCAAATATATAGACCATAGTGTAGCAATTTTTTCACATTTTGAACTCATAAATTTAACATGTTTAACAGTTTTACTTTCTCTATTGCGTGTAATAAATAGGAAATATATTGTACTCCACTCAAAAACTCGATGCCGAGATTTCACTGGAAATATATGTTATGATGCCGCTGAACTGAAAGAAGCATTTAGAAGAAAATCTGTGCAGTAGCAGCCTAATACGATATTACTCTGTCATCCCTTCATATACGCGCGCTCACGCACACACACACAAACATACACACGCACACGAACGCACACACACATGCGAACCTTGGCATTGTAGCCTAAAACCGGGCTTATTCTACATACCAGAGACATGCACTAACCTAGGCACCATAGTCTAAAGCCGAGCTAAATCTCCATAATACAGGACCCTATCATCCCAAGCACACACTAACCTAGGCACCATAGTCTAAAGCCGAGCTAAATCTCCATAATACAGGACCCTGTCATCCCAAGCACACACTAACCTAGGCACCATAGTCTAAAGCCGAGCTAAATCTCCATAATACAGGACCCTGTCATCCCAAGCGCACACTAACCTAGGCACCATAGTCTAAAGCCGAGCTAAATCTCCATAATACAGGACCCTGTCATCCCAAGCACACACTAACCTACGCACCATAGTCTAAAGCCGAGCTAAATCTCCATAATACAGGACCCTGTCATCCCAAGCACACACTAACCTAGGCACCATAGTCTAAAGCCGAGCTAAATCTCCATAATACAGGACCCTGTCATCCCAAGCACACACTAACCTAGGCACCATAGTCTAAAGCCGAGCTAAATCTCCATAATACAGGACCATGTCATCCCAAGCACACACTAACCTAGGCACCATAGTCTAAAGCCGAGCTAAATCTCCATAATACAGGACCCTGTCATCCCAAGCACACACTAACCTAGGCACCATAGTCTAAAGCCGAGCTAAATCTCCATAATACAGGACCATGTCATCCCAAGCACACACTAACCTAGGCATCATGTTATAAACCCGGGATAAATCTCTATAACACAGGACCCTGTCATCCCAAGCACACACTAACCTAGGCATCATGTTATAAACCCGGGATAAATCTCTATAACACAGGACCCTGTTATCCCGTTCATGTACACCAACTAACCTAGGCTTCGCAGCCTAACCTCAGGTGAAACCTCCATACCAGAGGAACCTGTCATCCTGTTCATGTACACACATTAATCAAGGCTTCATAGCCTAATGTCGGGCTAAAACACAGGACCCCGTCATCCCGTTGAAATACATACGCTAACTTAGGTGTCGTGGGCTGATTGGAGCTAAATTTCGAAAACACGGATTATGTCGCTTTACGGCGTAAGTTTCACAGCTCCTCACCTCTGAAGTGTATCAATAACGAGAGGCACAAAGTTTGCCCTAGTGGCGGAAGCACAAAATAGCCAGAGTCGTCGGAACCTAGAATACAGAAGTTTATGAAAACACATATTTTAAGAATATATGTACTCTGTTTGGAAATGGACACTATTTGAATGTGCATTGATTAAAACACAACATTTGAACTTCAAAAAATTTGCTTATGTTATATTCCCTTTGGTTTCAAAGTGTCATATCTTGGTCATCAAACCCAGTTCAAAAAGTGGTGCCCTTTAGTTGCTGCAGAGTGAAGAAGATACCAAGTATAGACAATAGATTTGACCACATAGTACATACAGGATGTTTGAAAAAAACAATCTGATATTGCATAAGGAGTTACAATAGGGAAAACCTAGAATAAATATCCCTATAAACGTATGTCCGAAAACAAATGATTGGTGAGATATGAACCATTCTCATTGTGTTCAGTATTTACACCAGACAATGGACTTCATCCAACGGATGGATTGGTCTAAGAGGTCCAGTAGCATGGCCTCCCCATTTGCCGAACCTCAATCTATTGCATTTTTTGCTATGGCGACATTCAAGGGCATTGGTGTATGCCAAACCCATCGACAATGTGCGAGGGTTACAAGAACGTCTGACCAACGCATGTGTCCAAATCCGAAAGCAGCTAAGTGTGATCGAAAGAGCATGTGTAAGAATGCACGGTAACCACATGGAGCATCTCCTGTAGTAGAATCGACATAACGTGCAGATTTTACCAGAGGACATAATCGCAGGAATCATCACAAATCCTGTTTGGTGTTTATCAAGTTTACCCAACAATCGTTGCGTTAATACTTTGTGATTCCCTAGAATGCGCTTGTTGGGTGAAATGTATTATTTAGTGTAAATACTGAATACAAGTAAACTGGCTCGTATCTCAACAGGTATTTGTTTCCAGACATATGTTTACAGGAACATTTGTTCTAGTTTTGAGCCATCCCAACTGCGGTTGCAACATCAGATACTTTTTTTAATCAACTGGTATGTATGTGTAGCTTTTGCTTCTATAAAACAGAAGAGAGTGTACCATGAGGCAATTATTTACCCTGCATATAGAGCTGCATATTCCTCATTGTTATCGCACTCTAGAACTTGCCAAGCAAATGTCTTCATATATGTCGGTACCTCAAGTATATTACAAGGTGCTGGTCAATGTGCGAGAGGATATTCGCTCTTTCCACCTGAGAGAGTATCTTCCACCTTGCATACAAAGCTACTGGAGTTTAATAGAGGCCTTACTGCTCATGTAATTTGGAGAAACCAGCCTTCTTCGCTCGTAAACTTGAGTACGCCTCTAGTTTCTGGTAAGAGCAACTAGATATTCAGCTAACTCTGCGAGTGAGCCAGTATTGTAGTGGTTCTTGTACAAAATGTTCTACGTAAAATATGAACCCAGTAGTAATGTGTCCAGGGCATAATTACCTGTCCCTATAACCTGAAGGAATGGCTTCTTCAATTTAAGGGTTTACGTTTTTATCTTTCGTCCCATTCCCTGGGATTAGTCACAACTGTAAAATATACACATCCACAGTTTTGTTTGGATAAATTACATGCTTTAAAGTGCCACATAAATTAGCTGCTAGACTTTAACAGCATTTATATTGCTTTTAGCATAAGAGGCTTTAAAGAGCACTGTCAGTGCAGTTTGTGACAACTGGCCGAGGTAGTTACAAAAAACCTCCTCTGAAATATACGAGTACATATACCACTAAACGTATCATCATCACCATTTTAGGGATTAGCTCTATTCTCCTATTTTGTTCTAATTTAAGTTTTTCTCCTCGGAAAGATATCTCCACATCTCACATGCCAGTTTGTGCACGAGTTGGTAAGAAATTTCAGAATGCACACAGACACTAGAGTAATGTAGGCATTCTCAACATTAAGTTGTGCATTTCATTTACGTTTACCGTGTTACCCTGTAATTTAATTTTTCCTTTTCATTATTCGTGTATAGAACTGCCCCTGCTGTGAGATTTAACTATTTTTTCCTCTCATTTTTACTTTCTCTATCTTCATCTACTGTAGATAAAATATTGTGTGTGTGTGTGCGTGTGCGTGTGCATGTGCATGTGCATGTGCGTGTGCGTGTGCGTGTGTGTGTGTGTGTGTGTGTGTGTGTGTGTGTGAGCATTGTAAATAAGAAAAATTTCCAGTTAGGCACTGATTAAGCATGTGAGTTGACGATTCTCAAGAAAGCCTCCACGCTCAAAACTAATATTTCCCTCAACATTTTGCGTTATTTTTAATTTTGACGAAGCAGTGGCTTTGACAATAAATTTACATAGCATATTTTAAGTTACTTGTAAGATTAATTAAATAATAATACCCAAGGATCAACAGCCCCCTCCGAGCCGAAGTCTACCGCCCAGTCGCTGCGTCCCCAACCTCTGCCTACAACAGGCGTCACGAGTGGGGTGCAGTACTGGTACACATAGTGCTTAATTGAAATTATTTCTTGCCTAAAACACAACAACGCGTTGATCGGTGCAGAAAATACCTGGGTTAAATCCACGGTAGTATTTGGATTTACTTACTGGTGATGAATCTTGTATTTTTTGTTATGATTCTGAAATAAAAAGCCAATCAATTCCATGGATCTTTCGAACAGAACCTCAGCCTACTGAAACCTAACCAATTCACAGCGTTAGTAAGACGTTTTCTGAATTTTTTTTCCTTAACCGGATCGTATTCCTAGTATAGCGTTATAAGATATACCTACCGTTACTACCAATCGGTACACAAACGGCTGTTTTAAAAAATACGTGAAAAACCCCCAAAAGCAAAAATAATGTTATATCATGCTAACGCATCTTTGCATACAGTAAAACTAACAACAGAGCATCTAGATGCCGTAAAGGTCAGCACCAGGGATCCGCCACCACATAGCCTGGGCCTAGCAGCTTGTGATTTCAATTTTTCCAAAAATTAAAGCTAAAATGCGTGAATTAGTGGAATATTATGAATAAAGCCTAGTTTCTGCTGTTCCCCAGGAGACGTAGCATCATTGTTTTAAGGACTGGTTTAATGGAATGCAAAAATGTACTGTGACGCAGGCCACGGCACACAATAAAGGACAGTTGGGGCCTGGCTGCCCCATCCCACTGGCGATGCGCGTATCAAAGGTGCTCAAGGTCAGACTGCCTCGCACCTGTTGTGAACACGTGACAATAATCACAGCGATAGAAACAAAATGGATTTTCCAGACTACTCGAGAAGTTTCCGGCAGTCAGCGTATTTCTAGAAGTTCCAGAAAAGTCCGTGTTACGTCATACTCGCTATATAAGGAGGCGAAGCAATGAGTAGAGTGAGTTACATACATGAGTCATCGTAGTCAGTTCAGCTTTTAGCTTTAATGTGTGTGTGTGTGTGTGTGTGTGTGTGTGTGTGTGTGTGTGTGTGTGTGTGTGTGTGTGTGTGTGTGTGTGTCAGCTGCGTGTGTATGAGAGGACCGGCGCGTCGTGGAGAAAGATAGTGAAGCAGTTAATGAATGTTGAGTGATTGTATTGTGACGTTGGGGGTCGGCATGTAACAATGGACGGACGGGGCCAAGCTATTTCACAACATATGCTGGGACGGCGAGCGGGTAGAGACGTTAAAAGTCGGGCTGCCTCGCGCTACTGTGTGCGTAAGTGATCGCCAACAATGAGTCTGCGGAAACATAGGGAATCGAGAACGTTTGAGAGGATTCTAGCTGAGTTATCTTGGTGCGTGTGTGTGAAGAGTTTCTCGAAAGGTCCTGTGACATCAT
Organism: Tenodera sinensis; assembly: GCA_030765045.1. Classification (NCBI taxonomy): domain Eukaryota; kingdom Metazoa; phylum Arthropoda; class Insecta; order Mantodea; family Mantidae; genus Tenodera; species Tenodera sinensis. The sequence continues at coordinate 70,922,089 of CM060964.1, read as the reverse complement.
CCCCAGTATAAAAGGACATGAGCCAGTTAGTGATCGAGCGATTTAGTTATTTATTTTTAGCTACTTGAATAAGTCGGTCTGTATGAGCCTGCTGTACGTGTGTGTCGTCCCCGAAGGTATGTTGGTCGTCGCGAGTGACTGTAACGCCATAGTAAAGTGTAGAAGAGACACAGAGAGTGAAGAAAGGCTCTGAAAGGACAGAGCAAGGCTATGACAGGAACAGTTGTGAGTTGTGATAGTAGGCAAGACTGTGGACTGTGTTAGCTACGAGTAAAAACGGTGTATTTGTAGAACAATTTTAGAGGACAATATAGTGACACAAAAGTAACGCTTTTAAATCTTATCGTCTTTTTTACAGTGTCATCAAAGTCAGCTGAGAGACAGAGAAGGTAAAGAAACACGGAAAGCAAGGATTCAAGGTTACGAGAAGAAAACCGTTGTGAGTTGGAATATCGTGAAAGACTATGCACTGTGTTAACAACGAGAAGAGAACTGTGTATTTTTGCAAAACGTTTTAGAACAAAATAAAGAGTGAAAAAGTATTTGGACTGAACCTTTGTCGTTTAGTTACACTGGTGTCAGAAGCGGGATTTGTCGAATTGTCGTTTTTGTCACAGTATTAAGCTTAAAGAAGCATTTTTTGAAATAAATGAGATGATTTAAATGTTTAAAAACTAGCACTTTTTGATTTTCTGAACATTTTCAGCGTGGCCCTCGTATGCTGTAGAATACAGTAAAGTCCAGGAAGACTCGTGTTGTAGTGGGTATGGTATTTTGCTGCTGGTGGCAGTGTTAGTGTACTGTAGCTCGTCCATCCTAAACATTCTTTCGAGTGGTTTTTGGCAATCACTTGCAGTGTTAACGTTCCAGTAATTACTAGATGGAAGATCGTGTGCAGTGAAACAAGGAGGGGAGGCACATGTGCACGCGTGCCGTACCACGAGATTAAGAGTAGTGGGTAGGTGGGTGCAGATGTTTTTTTTGGTGGAGCATCAATGTTGCAGCAGGTTTCTAGAAGGGATTGGTGGCACTAGGGGGGGAAAGGAATTCTTATTTCGAAATGTCACTGCAGACTTTCCCGCTTCCCAGTCGATGAATATTGATATTCAGGTCCACAGGGACGCGCGTCCTGCCCTTCCAAAACCAACAGTGTAACAACGCGATGCCAATGGCTACCGTACGACGATTGATTAAGCTACGGGACAAGCTGGGGGTTGCTAGCTGTTACTTATCAGAATTCAGACAGTGAGTTATTACTGCTTTTTCACGCTGTTATTTGTAATCCGAACAGCGACAAAAACAACTTCCTGGCAGTGACTTATGCGGTTCTGTTTGTTTCGGCCTCAGAGGTAAAGAAATGAAATTATAGGAACATAAGTAACGAAAGTATCTAACGTTATCGCCAGTAATCATAAGACAATGATTAGTCTATTCTGGATCCTTAGTCCCTAGTCTATCAATGATTGCGCAGTGACTATTTTACTAATATCCATCTTAAACTGCGACCATTTGAAATTAGAATAGAACAAAAGTCGCTAGTTCTTCTATCTCACTTTCTAAATGTTTCTTTCTAACCCAGCAAGGCCACTTTTATTTTCTCTTCTACGTAGCGGGAAAAGTATTGCATTTTACTCAAAAGTTCCATGTAGAGATTTCACCAGAAATACATTTTTTGAGGACCCTCCGCCGAAGAAAAAAGGAATTTTTAGAAACCGGTATGTGTGTGTGTGTCTGTGTGTGATTCTGTCTTTCTGTCTATCTGTCTGTCAATGTGATTATTTGTAGGGGAGGTTCCGACCCCTTCATTTGCCGTGGCGCACTCGTGATTCTTCTGATGAGACTAGAAGTGCGTCGGGCTGGACATTCGAGCCCCTCCTGCAAGGCCGTTATTCAGATTGGGTTGGCCTCGGCGGGCAGCAGTTCCTGATTCCCATGGGAATTTGGGTACGCCTGCGGGGTGATGCTCAGCTGGGGCTGTGAGACGCTTCATTGTTCTCTGGCACTAGCCTGGAAAGCTAGAGATTTTCGGTAGTATTCCCGGATGGTTTGATGCACGTTAGTGGCGCATGCACTTTTGCATAACTGGTAAACTGTTAGTAGACAAAATCGTACTGCACAAAAATGTAGATTTCATTAAAGCACACAATTCATGTCAAATAAACCTTTCTGAGAATACTACTAGTCTCTTGCTCCCCACTCCTCATTTCTTCCCTCCTGCGCATATGGAGTGTCACGATGTATTAGGCAAGTTGCGGATAATGATCTCCGCTACAGTTGTACTTTCCCGTGGTCTCTGCTGTGTATTGCTCGACGTATGGCTTAAGGGGAGATTATCTAAGAAACGATTTCAGATAATGTATGGTTAAATTCGATAGAGGAAAACTTTAATTGTTTGCACTTTTATTACATGTATAACATGTAAATTCATGGTATATATTTAATTTTCGGATGTCAACTATTTTAAAGCCAAAAATGGCTGTACCATATAGGTAAAGTACCGCATTGATCTTCAGACTCCATGTTTGCCACCCCCTTATTTCCTAAATGTGTCAGAATTCAAAATGCTCCTTGGACAACAGCTTGTACGTTACTAACTTGAAATTTTCATGAACGATTAAGATATTACGGATTTTAAAACTTGCGCGCTAGTTAAGAAATATTAAATGGTTCAGTTTAAATTAGTTTCCATTACTACCTTTGGAAAAAGTTTAAAGGTTCAATAAAAGATGGTAAACTTTTATTTACTCTTAAAATTATTAAAATTAGGAACTGGCACAATTGCTTCTTTACATTTGAACACTATACTTAAATTAAAGAAATCTGATGTGTTGCATTCACATGACTTTCTCTACCCTTGTACTAACCATTCTTACAAAGGCTTTGAGGGATAGTCAAAGGTTTTAAAGCTTTCAAATTCCCTTCTCTTTGCACAGTTCCTATATAAAAATTGAATAACGATGTTACATTTAACAGAAGTATAGGTTCTCCAAAACTCACACCAATAACAAGGTATATCTTCGAAATGGTTCACTGTATAAAAATTTTATTCAGACATAAATTGTGTATTTTAGCAAGATCTCCATTTTTGTATACTAAGATTTGGTCTATCTCTAACGGTTTACCAATAATGCAAAAGTCGCCCTGTGTAAATACTACAGGGACTTTAGACAGTAAATTCAAGATATAAATTTCATTTGTCATAAAATATCTTAAACATATGGTATTTGAATCAAAATCGTTAAAGCCATTTTCAAGAAAATCAAAAAGTTCGGAATATTTTCCATGTAAAGGGTATTTTAGGGTTAAGAAATTTTCTTCAAAATCTTCGTACAGATCCTTGAAAAACATTAAACTTAAATACCAAATTTGGTTTTTAGCCGACTTTTCGTTTTTGAGTTATGCGGTCCACAGACTGACAGACTGACAGATACACACACACACACACACACACACACACACACACACACACACACACACACACACACACACACACACACACACAAGCGCGCACGCACACGGACCTTTTTTAAAACTGCTGTTTTTTGATTCAGTGGACCCCAATAATATATTTCCGGTGAAATATCGACATCAAAATCATGGTCGAATACACTACTTTCCCTACCTGCTATACGTAGCAGAGAAAGTAAAAATAGAGGCTAGTGGGTACACTAAAGAAAAGACTATGTGGACGGATTTGCAATAATGTTATGACGTGCTTGGTTGTGTGGTTAAGGACGATACGGCTTAATGCGATATAGAGTACAAATCACGTGACATGTACAGGTAAACATTGAAAGTGTTTCAGGAGGGTGTGGCTGTATAAAAATATTAGCATGTGGGTCTGGTACCTAACGAGGAGGAAGGGAGCCCTAATGGTTTCATATGATCAGATAGCAATACCTGACTACTACGTACGTAAACGTCACTGTACGTGCCGACGGAATAAACTATAGGATCCAGACTGACAGGAAAACGCACTATCGTCCGTTTATTAGTTAACAAGGGAAAACTTCACTTCCGGGAAATTAGTTATGGACGTTGGTTAACAGAAGCTACAAAGACAGACCTGACATAAATTAGTACTATTAGACAGATGGACTCAAGCTATTTCACGCCACATTCCGGATTGGCGAGCAAACAAAAGGACAAGGTCAAGCTGCCTCGCCTGCATGTTGTGTATACGTGACAAGTTACAATGGACGGTAGAAACACAACGTGGTCCAGAACCTTCGTGAAGCTTCTAGATGAGTCATCGTGGCACGTGCACATGGTGAGTTTCTCAAAAGGACGTATGACGTCATCCCGTGTATCAAAGGAGACCAACAAGCAACACAGGAGTCAGGGCTCAGTTAGTGAGTTTAGTTTTTAGTTGTTGTTGTAGAGCTAGTGGGAACCAGTCGGTCAATGTGTCAGCGAATGCGTGTGTGTCGTCAGGAACGACGTAGAGAAAGCGAAGAAAGACTCTGAAAGGACATATCAGGGATATGAGAAGAGCAGTTGTTATAATTGTGATAGCGGGAATGACCGTGGACTGTGTTAACTACGACAAGAAAACTGTGAATTTGTAGTAAAAATTTTAAAGGACAATAAATTGTTAGAAAAGTAACAGGACTCGGATTTTACCGTTTTGCCACGGTATCAACAATGAACTTAATATTCCTAACAACTCACTCACAACTCTATTGCACATTTTTATCTGAAAATAAATGCCTGTAAATTGCTTCAAGATGAGTTTTAGACACTTTGCAAATAAGCGTTTCATTTCTGCAAGCTGTTTCTTGCATATCGTGGACTTTGAAGGTTTTTACTCAGGTTTGTTGGAATCTCTGGGAAACAAAAGGTTTCGAAGAATGTCCCCTCAACTCAATATGTGTCGCTTTTATTTTGTAAGAGTACTACTTTGGGATGATGTTTCACCCGCTTTGTGTCCCGTGTAGCAAGCAAAGACAACGTAAAGTCATCAAATGCAAAATCACCTACCCGGGTCCTTTTAGACAATTAAAATCCCGAAAGCAACTATCTGCTTTTGTACCAACAAGAGCTGTGTTTGTGTCGTTCACGTATCAGTGTAGCAACGTGCCAGCATGCGCGCTTTGGTTGTTTTGACTCTGTAAAGGACGGCTTTTGAATAAGAAAGAAGAGGTAGTAAATCTATGCCCGGACGGCCCGATGTTTTTCTGCCGTGCAGTTTCTCTGATGTGGGGAAACCGGTGGTCTGTGTGAGCTAGGTGGGAGGAGAGACAAAAGAAATCAATGTTCCCATATATTTTCGCGCCTCGCATGCTGCGCACATGCTACGGTTCCTCTGTCCTCAAACAGTGAGGCAATATCCAGCACAAATCAAGCGTTGACAAAACCCAGGCACAAAATTCTACCAGGAACCGTCCGTCATAACATGGTCCTGCCTAATTAAAAAAAAGGCATTGTAGCCACCTGACAGAGAAATAAGGTTGAAGAGGAGATGAGGTTAAAACCAACTGCACCATGGACAACATTTTCTCTTTTGTGATGCTGAACCTCGGCAACTGCTATTTCGATGTTAGATACAAAGGCACTCCGATACACACAAAAAACCAATTTGTGGAGGCAGAGGACTTTAAATTTCTGCTAGAGAACACAGTGCAATTTACTTTCAGCTTAGTGACGAGTTGTTAATGAGTGTGAAACTAAGGTCTGAAATCGTTTCATAAACATGGCGCACGGTGAAAGGTTTGTGAAAGATAAAATCACATGATAGCAGAGTCAAAATGGTGCGGAGCTGCAAAGGGTTGTCGGAGAGTAGGGAAGTGTTAACGTGCGGAATTTTATAAAATCCTCAAGTCAAGTGCTATGAATAATGCATTGCAGCGCAGAGCAATGATACACGAGTGATAGAACAAAGAGCACTGTCTTCAAATCCCACCTGATTTAATGAAAACTGAAGTGATGCAAAAAAAACATGCACATGCTACACCTTGTGACAGCAAATAATTTAGTCCGATTAAATATTAATTAGTGCCTTAGTTACACTTATAAAATAAAAGATTTCTTTTTTGTTAACCCTAGCATTACCAAGGGAAGTGGTACTGTATGCCCACCTTCTGTAATTTTTTTTAAATTCTGCCTTTTAATGTTATATTAAAGGCATACAGTTACTAATAGTTGTTGTCAATCACAGTTTCTAATACTGAATTCCGTAATTGTTTCAAAGTTTTCATTGTTGGTGTTTTTGAGAAACAATAAAATGTCAAGGTGTTCATAAAGTACAGCCCCGTCGGTATAATGTGATTCATGTAAAAAAGTAAAAAAACGAATGGTTAAACAATGTTAAATGTTACGTTTATAATCTTGACAACATACAATACAAAATTTTTAATTAAATTTGTTTTAAAAATTGCTGAGATATCTTGTTAACAGCGGTGGTTCTCTCTGTTGGTAGTGTAAGTTTTGTAATAAGGGTTTATATAATATTAATGTGATTCATGTAATAAAAAAAAATAGTTAAACAGTGCTAAATATTAGCGTTATAAACATGACAAGACCTAACACCCAATTTTAAAATAAACCTGCTTTAAAAATTGCTCAGGCATTTTATTACCAGTGGTGCTCACAATGTAACCCCCCGCCCCTTAAATAAGGCCTGGTAATGCTAGGTTTAACGACGCTGTCAACTGCCAGGGTCATATCCAGGCCCGGCGGTGTGCCGGAAATTTCGTTCTGCAGGAGTCTCTTTTATATGCCAAGAAATCTACTGGTATGGGGTTGTCGCTTTTAAGCACACTTGAAAATCATCGGTCTGTGCCAAGCTTGAACCCGCGACCATGGGATTAGTAGATCAACGCCTAACCAACTGAGCCACACACATGGATATAGCACTTATAAGATATTACCCACAGGTAAACATTTACTCTATTTGGAAAATAATTGTGGCTAACACTCCCCCAAAAGGAAGCGATGAATTGAAGGAACCACAGAAGGCTACAGGCCACAGATACGTTTAAATGCTTACTTTACCAAGTTATTTCACATTTCTTCTTTACTATGGTGACAAATTGTGCGGTCTGAGTACCACATTGTTCTAGGACTCCAACACTCACATGAAGGTCGTTGGAGTTCATAGTGCTTTAGAAGATTAACACATTTTACTGTGTGAACAATAGATATTAATATCTATGTGACTAACCCACATCCCAAGATTATTCCGAAATGCATACAAGGCTGTAGCTTGAGCGGCCTGTGTTTGCTCTTCATACATATATTTTCACAGTATCAAAGTTTGAGGAGAATGGGGATATGTGCAGTATTACAATGATTCAGCTAGTGATGGATTTTACGCACAGCAGCTATATGTTATTTGCCAGTAAATACTCTAGAAACAATTTTTCGGAATTTCACAGAAATGACTGCCTAGAAAAATTTGATTCGAAAGGTAATACTTCTGTAAAAAGAAGTAAATGATTACACTAAGATAGCTTGTTACGTTCGATATGACTTAAGCGCTTAAAGGATGTTAAATGTAAAAAGCAACAACTAATTATTTTAGACAAATTATTACTTTCTATACACCCCAAAATTTTTAATCATTGAAGGCCAATAACTTATTTCTCAAAATTTGAAAATTGCTTTAAAAATGCATGTTCACTTTTAAATGTACTTTTGAGAGACGGTAGTTTTTAAACAAATAAGTGGAATATTACATCGTGTGGAAGTTTATGAGTATGGAGATATATTAGAAGCAGATTTGCGAGAAAATAATGTTTAAAGCTGCATCTGCCTATTAATAAACATGTGCCAGTTCATTAGTAGCTTCAGTTAATTATTAGGTAACTAGTTTAAATTAGCTAAGAAGAAAATAATATTGTTCTCTTAAAGCTCAGAACATATATTACTTGAAAAAAGTTTGTGATGTTTCACAATATTTGATCAAACTTCATAGATGTATTACCTTAAGTTAACATTTCCCTCAAAATATTTGCAGTGTTTCAAGGTACAGCAAAGTTACAAGCTATTATAGTGAGAATGCTGTCAATTAAAATCAGAGTATTCCATCCAAACTCCTAGACCCATTTGACAAACCAACATACTACATAATATGTATGTGCAATACCGAGCGAGATAGCTCAGGTGGTACGTAAGTGGTCCGCATTCGGGAGTCCGTGGGTTTGGTCCAAATCGACCGGCCATTCCGACTGGAGTTTTTCTGTGGTTCCACTTTTTCGCTAGGCAAATGCTGAAGTAGCTTCTCCGACCAAGGATTTCTTTCCTTCCCCAACTCACTTCTTTCCCGTTAACAGATTTCGGGCCCGATGGCTAGCGCGGTGGTTGAGGCTTATGCGGGCAGATGGTACGGATGATTGTGCGTCTTCCCTGGCCCCACTTAAAACACCTGTGTACCACTGCTCAAGCCGCTAGGGTCACTTCATTGCCCTCTCTCTCTCTCTCTCTCTCTCTCTCTCTCTCTCTCTCTCTCTCTCTCTCTCTCTCTCTCTCTGGTTGGTGGCGGTGGTGCGGAGCTTTGGTGGTGCACCGGATGCCTATGTGTAGAACTGTTAGGGATTTCTGCACGTCTCTGTGATCTGCAGGGTTCCCCCTCTCTTCCGAGTACTGTGGTTTCTCTTCGCCTCGTCTCTTCCCCCAGGGGATGATAGTCCACAATAAATCCGTACCATGTTGCAGCAAGCGAGGTTTTCCCCTCCATTACATTCACCTCATACCTTACGTATGTGCAACTTCTAGCGCATGGAAAACAGGCACAAACTCACGAACTAGCTGTTATACAATAATATCACTTTGTTATTATGCAAGGCAAATGGGCGATAGATAAAAGAATATCTACTACAGTACCCTTACAGACTACGTATAAGTGTTAAATTATTATTGTTATTATTGTCAAGTAATGTAAAATGGATCTGACTATCCCAACCGACTTTTATTACTTATTCAAAGAATGGATGGGATTTAGGTGTTTACTTATTGTTACGCAAATTGTCACTTGAATAAGGCGCTTTGTAAGAATATGCAACCCATTATGTGCGATTGTAAACATAAATGCCTGAACAGTTGGAACATTGTGTTTTGGGTGGCTTGGTTAGATTATGAGCAGTAGGTTTTGGGTGGCTTGGTTAGATTATGAGCAGTAGGTTGGGTGGCCTAGTTTTGCAGATGCTTAATGTCCTTGGGAGTGGGTGATAATGAGCAGTTGCAACACGTAGATTCCTGTTGGACACATGTTCACGCTTGATAACTACGTGAATCGCTCTCCGTTGTAATGATTCATTCTTGGCTACTGCTATCATAGAGCGTCTACACTATTGGAACAACGAATTACAATATGTTGTTAGCTTTTGGAGAGTGTCAACGCAATGAGAGACAAGGGCGAGCAATTTATAGACAAAGATTTCCGGTTAGAACAACAGTAACTTAGGAAATATCCTGGTTGATGGATTGGACTGCATAGCCCAATGTACTGATGCCTCACAAGATCTCATAATCTTACGCAGTATATTTTCTAGACGAAGAATGCTTTGACTATATCTAGGTTACGAACGATGACCATCTACATTCTTGGAAGTGAAATAAGGATGTCTAAGATTAAGTTTTCGATGACCAGGATGAAAATATTTGCAGAGGTTTGCAGTATTATGACAAGACACGCAAGAAATTAGTAGCCTCCAGACTCCATTACCTTAATTGCTAGTATATGGCTTCAAAATATATGAAATATGTTTCTAGATTCCAAGTTAATATACTTACTGTTCCCTTAGGATACAATGCCTCATAAGCTTTCTGGAACTTACCTGAAAAATGAGAAAAAAAATTCATTAATGAAATGAAAGAGGAAGTAGGAACTACAGATTCCCACAAGCTATGTGTATGCATATTTCACTTTTAAGATGTAAACAAATTTGGGCAATAACTTTCCAGCATAAGCAAATGGAAAGCAAACCATAAAATGAAATATTTTCTACATATGAGTGTAATATTATAGTAGTTAAATTTTAGCATACAGAAGACGCAAATGTTATCTCAGTCTGCCCTCAAGCACTTTTCCCACTGCTGCTGATCAACAAATACTTGTGCTAACTCTTCTGAAACACCCACTCTATAGATTACTTTCCCACTTTAATATTATATAAGTTGTAGCTATACTTGTATTAAGAGAAGTTTCGAAGCATGCGTTATCAGATAACAGAAGCTAGAGTGTCATGTTAATGAACTGAACTCAGACTTTGTAACAACGATTGTAAGTTGCCACAGAGAATTTAATTATTACTGCCAAAGTTTTTTCCCACTGAATAATCAATTATTTCCAGAAAATAATATACGCTATTATTAGAACCGGTCAAATATCACAGCAGCAAACATGCTATTATCAATTATTTTCAACATTAACAATGTGAGGGTTTAAAACCTCGAATGTAAGAGGTGTTTATTTATTCTTCGACTTCAGCAACAAAAATACTTGAATATATTGACGCAATAAAATCCTAAATATATTAATCTGTATGTGTGAATCGCTCCATTTGCACATCCGCATTACACAACAGGATTGAAACCTTGTAGTTTCCAGGAAGAAAATAAGTATCTTCGAAAGCAAGCAAGCCTTTAGCAAATTAAGTCATGACACTGTGGTGACCACGTGGCTTCTACTGCTTCCCAGTATAGGTTGTAGAAATGAACAGGAAGCAACCCTTGAACCAGGCGGCATCAGAAACGTTCTTTGATGATATGCAACAGGAAGTATGGTGCCGGAGCTACAATCGAATATTAGCAGTTTCAACGTGTGAATCGCGCTCTCGAGTATTTCGTTATCGAAAAGCAAAGACGTGTTGTGTTATAGTCACTTCTACCCTGAGTGGCTAAAGGTTGACTAATTTGGGCTGTTCATCATGCAGGAAACAACTGCTATAAATGGCAGAGTTTCCATCGTTATTAGAATGCCCGTGAATTTGAATTACTCTCTTAATTGAGTCACATTTCTTGCCTTTCTTGGTACACCCTTTGTCATGCACGCTTATCATAGACTACGCTCCCCTACGCTCTAAAGGCTATGATGTGTAAAATTCAGGAAGTTTGGGATCATTATAGAGTTTGGCCGTGACAGCATTATGCAAAGGCAGGAAATACATTAACACCCGGTAAACATATTCTTACGCACACTTTTGAGTAATAAGAATAAGATATACCTTTGCAGTCAATGTTCTTTAAGCTGAATTAGTCTTCTAGTATTAATTTTTCAATGTTGGCTTCTAGCTCCTGAAGGGAGTTTTAATTTCTTCAGAACTGAATAAAAACATACCACGTCAAATATGAAGCTTTTGGCAGCCATGAATAAGATGACGTAAAAATGTTTTTTTGAAAGAGAGCACCAGGACGGGAAAAAGTAATTTACCGTAGCAAACAGCATCCCTAAAATCGCAAAGTTCCTATCACTCGATTTTGACTCTGAATCGGGAAGTGCAACGCCTTATGAAATAAGGTATATTTAGAATCTGGCTTTTGTGCTCTTTGTGCATAGCCTAAGTAATTTCGAAGTTGTAATAAGGCTTAGGATTGTATTATATTTCCCCCTTTCCTCTTTTGTATGCGAAGGATGAGTGAATTCCCTTTCATTATGAAAGGCGATGAAGGAGAAAGAGAAACGGAGCTACGGTGCTATCTTACAAGAAAGCTGAACAAGAAAGAAAAAGATTTGCATTACTTGTTGCGATAAAAATGTAATTTATATCTTAGCTTCAAACAAGAGGAACAGAACGGATTGCTTTTAGTGGCAAAAATCGCAGCTTCTGTTGTATAATGAGCAAGATGAAAGATACATTACGCCACAACTTTAAATGAGATTCTATTTTATGTTTGACTTTGCCCACAAAGTGGAGGCTATGAAGTTCTATACACAAATTTACGGTTCACTGCTTCTACACAGAATATTAATGGAAACAATACTGTTATTGTTTTATAACGATCTTAAGTAGCAGTATAAACACTATATAAAATAGTTCATTCTCACTTATAGTCACTTTCATGGTTTCTAAGTTCATCCCATAGCACTGCGATAACGTTACTGGGAATTTTAGATATGGGTACACTCAGCCTTGTGAAATCCATGAGGACAAAGACGGATAAATTTTAAAATAGCTCACCACGTGGCAACATAAATGAATAGGCAATTAGGTAAGTAGCACAAAGTTCCCATTTTAAATGGCTATCTAAAGTAAATAATTCTGAATTCATATAAATGCCTTTCTTGTGGAACAACAGGGGTAATTTGTATGCTCTATGCAACTAAAATGTTACAATAGCGTATACGAGATGGCAACATATACACAATAAGGTTATAATGTAAGAACTTGGCTGGAGATTGTTCTCCATTTTACACACACCTACCAGAACAACTGGCTGAGCCGTTTAATATGAATGAGCTACCTTATAAAACCCTCAAGCTGCAGTTCATTACCAAACCCTTGGGAAGAGGTCTCTGGGACTTCCCAAGAAGAGCTGTATAGAAAAGTCGTGTTTTTATAACAGCGAAACAGGTAATAAGGTCTAACACTTGTTTGGATCGTGTTGACGACCGACGACAACGGTGGCGATGGCGATGATGGCGATGATGGCGATGATGGCGATGATGGCGATGATGGCGATGATGGCGGCGATGGCGGCGATGGCGGCGATGGCGGCGATGGCGGCGATGGCGGCGATGGCGGCGATGGTGGCGATGGCGGCGATGGCGGCGATGGCGGTGGCCGTGGCGGTGGCGGTGGCGGTGGCGGTGGCGGTGGCGGTGGCGGTGGCGGTGGCGGTGGCGGTGGCGGTGGCGATGGCGATGGCGATGGCGATGGCGATGGCGATGGCGATGGCGATGGTGGCGGTGGTGGTGGTGATGATGATGATGATGATGATGACGATGAAGAAGTTAAACACTTTTTGCTACAGTCAGATGAAGACGAAGAAATGATCTCAAGTTTAAAATGCTGCTGCTTAACATGACAGTATAATTTGCTCTAATAGTACCCAAAGCGTGAAATCCAATTATACAGTTTCTAAATGCCACAGTTTTCAACCAAATATTTTCCTCTTGATGTGTTTTACTAGCCTTATGAAGAAAAAATTTTTCTTGCATTTATCTGGAATTTAACTAACCTGTTTCACAAGCTAAAATGGCATACTTATAACTAGGCCGCGGGAGTGCAGGCCCCAATACGGCAATTGTATTCCTAGTTGACTATGCGGACGGCATAGAGTGTGACATACTTCTCACCCCCTCCTCTGGTCGTACAGTTCCGTGCATCGGAATTCTACCATTTCGAGTGTGTTCAGCCGTGATACTGAAGAGTTGCATGTGTCAAGCGATTTGTAGTGCTATGCCTAAAACAAATTGCTCATGAACTGCAGTAATAAATGATTTGGTTTAACAGTCCGGACGCCATATATTTTTCGAGAAGGAGAAGGTGTTATATGTGCCGTGTGTAATTTCAGATTATTTAGAACTAAGCAGTACCATTATGAAAGACATTGTAATAGTAAACACATAAGCAAAATGTTGAACGCATCCATACAAAAACTAATTGAGTTCAGATAGTCGGTCGCAATACAATAAAGGTTTATCTGACAACGAATTAACTCAACTGGAAACATCTGATCTACAAATTTCTGGAGGGTATTAAACTAATCGAGAAGGTATCAGAAACAATTAACAAGTTACCCCAAGGACCCTGATAAGATAAAAGAAAATTGTATAATGTAATAAAAAATGGCTATGCAGTGTTGAACAGTTTGGCGAAAACAGAGGACAAAAGCTTAAACAACAATGTAAATATTTTCACGTACGCTTCATTAACCTCATGCTATGTCGAAAAGAGCTTTTCGCAGTACAAGCATATTGTAATTGATAGGCACAGAAGTTTCACCTTTAACAATTGGCGTACCTATGTGCATGGTTATGCATTGTAATTCCTTCTTATTATATGGTGAAGAAAATGTTTACTTCATGATGCAACTTATTTTCTCGGAACTTGTTTGATAACGCAAATACCTCTCCTAAGTTTTATTTCACTTGTTTTCGGGACTACTGAAGCTCATTGTCTCCAAAAAACAAGGGGAGATGTTGTGTAGGCTCACTGAGTCATTTATTGAACTGCCTTCAGTAAAGAAACGAAAAAGGGAAGAGCTTAAAGGCTTTCGTCGACATCGCATCAATTAGGTTCGCACGTACAAAATATAGGATATATAGTATGCAAGGCAATTCATATACTCAGGACTGTACGCCTGACCGGCACGCCGTAATCTGCTGCCTTGCGAGGTCATTTACACTCGCCACAGTCTATAGGAGCTTTCACGTCATGAAGGCACAATGAGTTCTTATGGACCATGCTTTTCTTATGGAAGAATCAAGTGCGCCGTTGCCAAATGTGTGTTTTCAAATGCGACTAGGATTAAGTATGAACATGCATTTTGGTGTGAAATATGTCGAAGCATAGTATGCTTTTATATAACTGTACATTTTTTAAATTATTAAAATCTAAAACTTTGTTGAAAGCAGATTTTTAACATCTTTCTCGCACTGAAAGTTTAAACATGGTTTTAAACCAAAATAATTGCAATGAAAAAAAAAATCTGGATTATTCACTTGCTTCAGAGGCCACGTTGGTATTTAACACTATATAAATATGTCCAAGCATATTTAAAAACAAAATAAAGTTTAAATCAAAGTCCTTGGGTTCATCGTTTAGACAGTAGCAAATGTCGCCACTGGCTAATTCTCGTTCTGAAGTCCACGAATCACCATTTCACATTTTTAGGTTTTAAAACTTTTAGTATTATTACTAACAGGTTTCTTAAGCTGCATCAAATCTAAATCAAGATATGTGGAATAAGCTAAGAGTGTTAATAAAGGTACATACAAGTTTTTCGTAATTATTTTGAAGAAAGCTAAAGCAAACTACATACTACTTATTACATTTACCTCTTTAATTACTTCTAATATGCATGGAGAGACTTGACTTTCTATTATAATTAATAAGTCACCATTCGCACTGCAGCTCACAATTAATGAAAATCCATATGATGTAATACTGTAATCTCTAAAAAGGCATAAAATTCAACCAAAGAGCAAGAATTTTTTTATAATTATTTGTTTTAATGACTCCTTAGGATTCCTTGGGTGATTTGACATGCAATTAAATTGAATATGTATTTACTAACAAATTATAAATTAACCACATTTTAACATAAGTATAGCCACAAAATTGCACGTGAGGCTAGAAGTTTGAGATCAATTGATAGTTATATAATACCAAACCACAAAATAGCAGATATGATTCAAGAGTATTTCATAACTACAAGTTTAATCAGATCATTATGTTAGACTTAAGTCAACAAGGATTAACTCACCGTGGTACATAACTGAGAAATGCAATTGTCATTAAGGTTCTCGAATAAACCTTTTCGGTGACAACGTTGTGGTTTGGCTATGTTGAACTAGAACACATTTTAATCGTATAATAGACAGCTATTCAAGAAAATATAGAGCGGGAAACTATCTAAAAGAGAGAGAGAACGAGGAAAAAAAGAAGTATTAAGGTAAATGTTAGTCCATCAGGCACTTTCTTACAATATTTTAGGATATTACAGTCTGAAACAGGAGAAACCCTTTATTTCCTTGAAATTGAAAACAAAGGAATTGAATCTATATCCTATTTTGAACTTGAACAAGTCTTAAAGTAAACCAAAAAAACAACAACAACAAAGCCCGAAAATAAGTTCAGCTAAACACTAAACTATTTAAATACTCACGTAAACATTGTAAACATTTTGATAGAGTGTATAGAAAGCAACTGCTAAAAATATAAGCCAAACACCAGGATCCGTAAAAATTGTATTGCACATATGTAACCATCACAAATTACATCTGGTTGCAATAAGAGGAGCCAATAAATTATCACAATGGCAGGAAATCCATACAGGTGTGGGACAAAGATGTCCTCTATCACCATTTTTGTTTATCACATACGAGAATAATATAGAGAATGGAGAGAGAAACCCCATGCATGATACAATTACATAGAAACATGAAGTTAGACACGTTACCCTTTGCAGATGGTGCAGCATTGCTGATATTTTCGGAGGATGAATTACAATATTCAGTACATCATTTCTACAGAATTAGCACTTAAGAATAATATGTAAAGCGTTACAGAAATAACAATAAGGGCTTTTCATGTAAAATACAGGTACGTAGAAAGAAATTATTATACTCAGAAATATTGCAAAGAGTGAATTTATTCAGCTACCTTGGATATATATTAACAAATTTGCATGAAGTAAACATCTAAAATAAAATTATTATCGATAAAGTGATGGGATAATAAACAAAGTGATGAAGCCTTCATTAGTGCAGAAGGATACCGGAGCAGGCTTATAGAAAACACTGGCAACACCTACACTTTGATATGTTGGTAAGGTACGGGTATTACGAACAGGAGAAGAAAGCAGAATAACTGCTGTGAAATGAGATTCGTGACATACAAAGCAGGACACACCAAGTGATTACAAATGCAATGATGATGTGATGAACTATACTTATCAGTCATCAAGTACATACATGAATTCCGGAATAACTGGATGGATTATTTGCGATGAAGAAGTTAGGATACAGTTCCCAAAGCCAAACTTCGTTATCGCCCAACAGCAAAGAGATCTGTAGCATATCCCAAGAATTGCTGGACCCAAAGCTCATCTCTTAGACCTTAGCATGCCATTCGGTATAAAACTTGTGCAGAGGAAGAACCATAAAGAGAAGGTATATTAAGTATTATCCCATATTACACGTATTTAGATTTTTTTCCAACTGAGTTGGCTTTCTGTGCCTCCTCGTGAATCACTCACCCTTCCCTGGGCTAAGAACCACTCATAAACTGAAATAGCATAAAAGTGTTTATTTTGACACTCTGAAGGAGCCTTTATGATGACTGCAGATTTAATAAGGTGTGGGTCTGCAGATATATTTAAAATCAAATTAAGCAACGATCCAAAGAAATATAAATAAAACTAAATGCTAAAGAGGGTGGATAAAGTGTTAAACCATCTATTTCAAAAAGTTCTAAATTCAACAACAGTTGGAGGAACCACCCCATCATTTGTATAAGAAAGAAAAGCATTTTTAGAGAAAAAAATCCGTATCTATGTGTGCGCATGTGCGTGAGAGAGAGAGAGAGAGAGAGAGAGAGAGAGAGAGAGAGAGAGAGAGAGAACCAGAGAGAGAGAGAACCAGAGAGAAAACGAGATCAAGAGAGAGAACAGTGTACCTCAAGAAGGAATGTTTGATAGAGCGAACTTACTATTTAAGTTCAAAATATTTCAAAGAAGGTATTCAAGAAAATCTTCGCTTCAAATGTGAATTAGTCTTTATATTGGAAAAAAAAGAAAAAAAAAACATTTGTTATTCTTTATTTACAAAATGTTTACTAAAATATAGTTTTAAGATTATTGGATAGATATAAAAATTATAGATGGAATGTTCCATGATAATCCTGTGAAGTCCTATTCATTCCGAATAATTTCAAATATTCTTGACAAACCATAAGAGATAGTGCAAAATCTTTCATGTGAAAAATCAAGATTTCCTTTGGATTTTTGGATTTGGATTTGGTTTAAGGGCGCTCAACTTCTAGGTCATCAGCGCCCTTAAAAGATTCATGGCAATAGCCAGGTATAAATTTCACTCAAAAAATAAAAATACTAGAAACAAGAAAATATACAAAGGTAAAAAGCGGTGGCCATAGCCAGATATGAAACAAGGTGATAAATATGTCCAAAAGCAGAAACAGATAATTAAAAAATTTTAAATCCTCAAATTGATATTGCACTCCGCTAAAAAATTAAAAACTCTATCAACCGCTGTTTTGTCGTCCGCTAGGACTTCTGCAAGTCTGGCAGGCAGCTGCAGAGAATTTCGAAGGTGCGCTAGAGAGCAACACTCTAGCAGCACGTGGCGAACCGACAAAAGGTTGTCACACAGCGGACATAGAGGCGCAGGGTCCCTTTTAAATAGGTAACCATGCGAAAAATTGCAGTGCCCTATTCTTAATCGAGCCAAACTAACCTCCTCGCGACGAGATGTGCGATAGGAAGTTACCCAGTTTATCGGAAGTTCTTTCACTTCTCTAAGCTTATTACCGCGGAGAGCTGACCACTCGTCGTGCCAGGTCAAGATTTCCTTAGAACATACCACATATCAACTATTTATTGGCATTAACCACTTCAGAGCCTGAAATTAACAGTTTTTGAAATAGTATTTTGTAGGAATGCGACAGAAATAGAATTGTTGTTATTATTCAGAACGCAATGGAAGACATATAAACACGTTCATATGTTTATAAACTAACATGGCAATGCATTTATCCCTCGATAAACGAAAGTGTATACTGTAATGCTATTGGAAAATGGAGAATGTTGTTGAGGTTCAACGATATTGGATGGTTGTATTTGGTAAACCACGAACAAAGTTAGCAATCACAACTATCCGAGAAAAGTTGAAGTCGATTGAAGAGCGCAAGATGTGCTGAAAGAGTGATGCGGAACAGAAAGAAGTTCCAAGGTAACAAGACTCTTGGTGTAGTCATGCAGGCTTTTGCATGAAAAAGTCGTTGTCGGCAGTGTAATGTGGCAGAAGACGACATTTTGAATATGTGCAGATTTAAGCAATGCAACACAACAAAAACAATGTTTCCGACTCATTTCGTTCTTGAGAAAGTATTTCAAGGAGTGTCTACACAGTTTTAAGGCACTCTGTATTTGTTGTTCTTGTCTTCAATTTTCCAATACTTTCATACATATTGTAAATGCCAGATCACCATTCTTTTATTTCTTGTGATGCCATGCACAGGACATAACATGTCAAACCCAGCATAGGATTTAAGTGTTGCATTACTCGTCTTTGTGCCCACAAGGAATAAAATATAGATAAGTATTGGTATTAATTTTATTCTAAAATCTAAAATCTGTACACACATTTTTCTAGACTACTAAAACACTTGTAGCCATTTTTGTTAAAAGTTGTAATGCAACTTTCATTTTGAAGCTTGCAAATTTTTTCAAAGCCTCAACTTTCCACGAATCAAAACAAAAAACATTTAAAGAAATGACTCGCAGCTCTAAGAACACATATTATAACTTAGGTTGTAACCTGAAAAATATATGAAATTGAAGCTCTAACTTTAAGTACTCCTCTGAAAGATACTGTGAATTTCTGAACTAATAAAGCTAGCTGCTTTGAATTTATACCATAGGGTTATTATAGTGCACCTATATAGCAATATACATTTCACACATTTAGTTGTATTGATCTAAAAGCTAGGCTAACGTGTTGTTTTCTTTTCATTACTTAGTTAAAATTACTACGTGCAAAGTAAACAATCACTGTTTTAAATAGGCTAGTTACAGTTTTTAAAACTACACTGAAGTTTTGTATGTCTCCTCTTTTTTAGGCTCTAACATGCTTTAAAAAGATTCGATTACTTTTGTACCAAGTATTTGCAAAATCTATATTTGAAAACTTGTAAAAATATACTGAATGGACATGCCACAACAAAACTACAACTCAAGAAAGTTCTTATAGGTCATACTTATCTAAAATAGCATATTAAATTCCATTACTATAACACACAAACTTCTTCGCAAGGAAACATAGTTCAGGAACTAATGATGCTTCATTAGGTTTAGGAAATTGTATGGTAAAGTTAAGATTTAGTTGTTATTTTAATTCACTTAGTAGACACATGGTAAACCATTTAACACCAAGGTTTCAATTCTATAGACTTCAAATGTATATAGCTTGTAAGATAATCTAAAACTTGTATAAATGTTTCAGCAAGCATTCGTTGTGGAGACATGAAACATGCTTACTGATTGTATGTGTTTTATGTTGTGTAAAGCACTACACGTGTCAAAAGGTTTGTTACACCCCACTCCAAATAAACAAAACCAATTTGGACTCCTTTTCAAGTTCTACATTTATTAAATAAATTAATAATTTAACCTTAATTATTATTAAATAATGTATATCTATTAAATAATTTAAGTAGGAAAGAAAAGATAAAACCTTTCACAATTATATACTTTTTTCGATTACACGAATATCAAGCTGTATAAATATTTAATGAAAATCAGGTAAGAAAGGAATTTATTAATCATATGCGTATGTGAAGGACTTTAGAATACATTTTTCAAGTTTTACTGAAAATTAGAAGTATATTGGTAAAACGTGACTGAATGAAGAAACTTAAATAATGAAATAGTGTTTGGAAAACGATACTTGAGAAAATCAAAGTGAAATGCGCATGACAAGAGTTAGATGAGAGAGTTTAAGTAAAATTTCAGGTAAACGACTTGAAATACTGCCAACATTAGTAAACAAATGCATCAAACTGGAGTTAATATAATTTAAAAAATCTGATGGGTTGCACTCAAATGTCTTTCTCTACTCCTGCACAGGTTATTCTTACAAACACTTATTCCTCTATCTACTTCATGTTAATCGAGATAAACTTTTGCAGAAATTATCTTACTCTTAATTTTCGTGGAGAATATGGAAATACAGTAGGTCTTGAGCGACAGTCAAATATTTTAAAGGTGGTCGCTATATGAAGGCTTTGAAATTCCATTCTCTTTGCTTGGCCAAGAGAGAAAAAGGTGACTAATAACTTTCCATTTTAGAGAAGTATAAGCATTGCAAAATTAAAAAATAACAAGGAATATCTCCGAAATGGTTCACTCAAAAATGCATTTCGACATAAACTGTTATGTTTTAACGAGATCTACATATTTGTATAGTAAGATTTGGTCTATTTCTTGCGGTTTAGCAGTTATGCAAATGCCACCAAGAGTAATCAGGACTACATGGGCTATAGCCAGAAACTTCAAAATATACATTTATTTGCCATAAAAATATCTTAAACTTATGACATTTATTAAATGTCTTTAGAGCCATTTATGAGAAAATCCAAGTTTTTGAAAAAAAATTCCATGTAAAGGGTAGTTTAAGGTGGGGGACTTTTCTTCAAAATCTTCGTGTCACATCCTTAAGAGATATTAAATTGAAATACCAACTGACTTTTTGTTTTTTACTTATGCTGCTCACAGACAGACACGCACAGACACTCAAACCTTTTTGTGAAACTGCCTCTTTTTTGTATTGAAGGTGTCCAAAAACTTAAATTTGTGTTGAAATCTTGACTCAATTTCTGGGTGGAATGCAGTACTTCCGCTATTTGTTATACGTGGTAGAGAAAGTAAAAAAGAAATGTGTTTGTCTCAGATTAACATAGATGTATTACCTTAAATAAAATATTGGTGTAAGTAAAAAATTGTAACATACTATCGATAATTATATAGGATTGCACAGCCAAGTTTCTTTTGTATAAAAGACGAAGTTTGGCATTAATCAGTTATTGTGCTGAACCTTTAAAGATGTAGAACAATGCCAATATTATTCGACGTTTGAAGGGTTGCTTCTTATATTTTCTTGCCTTTATTTTAGTATTATCCTTCCTTAATTTCTGGTATTTGATCTCGGGGGGAAACACAATGAAATATCATAAAGTGCCTTCAAACAAGGGCGAAAGTTAATTGGGAATAGGCAGACTAATGCCCCAATTGTGTTGGAATCTGTCAATAACAACAAAGCTCCAGTTACGACGGGGAAAGGGAAATAAGAAAGAGGAAGAGAATAATGAGCGAATCGGCTATAATAGAGAGGGCAACAAAGCCCTGGATAAAAAATCATTTCAGCATTGAATCTAATAAAAGCGAACTTTCTAGAGATACAGATGTTTATAGTAGAGGGCAACCGTTTTCGTATCAGGAACAGATGTGAGTGAAAATAAACTCGCAGAAAAATACATAGTTATTATACCTGGGTTTGCTTTTTATCCTTTCCCAGCTGTTGGAAACGTCACGAGCACATGAAAAAGTGTGTGTATTACACTTTAGGACCGCAAGCGAGCTTCGTGAAACTTTTAGCATATGAGTATGAAAGATAACCTGCTCTGTGCAATGTGTCACTAGCACAAGCCCAAAAAGCAGCGATAAGGGGCGGAATAGATTAAACGATTTTTTTCATCTCTCCCTGATGGTTAGTATTGGTCCCAATGCTACAGCGAGCGTGTTCAACGCCAAACCTAGTGTTAACGATATCTGCCGTTATTAGGTTTCTCCCTCATAAAACATATTTGTAGCGTTATTGATAATTGCCGAGGCTAATACGATAAAAGTTGATTTAAAATGTTATAGCAAAGCCACAAAATGATGAAATACATTATACATGTAATCCTTTATCAATTGCCATGTATGTAGTTTAATAGAACTCATATAAAGGGATCTGTAATGCTATAATTGAGAATAGTTCGCAAAAAATACTGTTAATTGTCATTCCTCAATGTTATGAAGCTTCCACAAATATTATTTAGTGCTACTTTAACAAACAAATGCTACATTTGTCCGTTCCTTGTAGTCTCTCCTACCATTTCGAGGTTTCTCTTCTCAAACCAAAACACGGCCTTTTACTATCATGTCCAACCTTGTATCTTTGGTGAACCTTACGTAATTGACTGTTTTTTCCCACCCCTTCTTTCACTCGGAGGGTAAATCACCTCACAACCAGAGAGTTGGTATCCATTGACGGACACAAACAGGCGATTCCATGGCAGTTTCCAAGTCATAACTTAAATTTTCTAGGAAAGACCTAAGAAGACCTCTTTATTCTGGATGATTTTTGCATAAATAGTAAAGAATAAGACACAGAAAATAAAAAATGTGGATCTCGTTAAAACACACAATTTATATCAAATACTTCTTTTTTATTTTGAGTGAACCATTTCCGAGATATTCTTTTTCATTTGTTTGAATTTGACGATAAATACACTTTTCTCATATAAGAACATGTTACTCGTTTTCTATATCAAGACATCGCATAAGTAAGGAGTTCTTAAAACTTCACTATCGCTTAAAGCCTACTATATTCACATATTCCCCTTGTACCTACAAGAAAATTAACAGTAAAATAATTTCTGACAATGCTTATGGTGATTAAAGTGTAGTAAATATAGAAATAAACATTTGTAAAAATGGTGTGTATAACAGTAAAGTTCTACATATATTTGCTAACAGCGTTTCTCCAAATTGAACCATATTAGAAGTATGTATCGCAACAGTTCACGCGACGATTGCTTGGTGGGTCCCCTAAGGCTATACACTTTGACTTTCTCACCAAATATTGATAGATTTTTTAAACGTAAGCAGTACCAAAGAAGCAAATAATGAACAGATGTTTATCTCATAAAATTTGTAAAATTTCGTAAATCAAACGCAGCACACATAGAAACAAACCGCCAATCCAACACATCTGAGTGTTAAAAGAGTGGCACAATCCCCACAAAGTGCAAGGAGGTAAATCCAACCTCCCCTATTTCGCAAACATTGGACATCGATGTACTATAGGTTTAGCTTCTTACTAAATGCTGTTTTTTCCTTTCGGGATGTCTATATAACATATTTAAAATAATAGCCCATGTGTTACGCAAACTTCGAGAACACTAAATACTCCTAAACACAACATGGCTCCTGAACCACCTCACACTACCACCAGATAAATCACAGTAATATTACTATCAAGTAATCAAATGTATTCCCAACAGCTTCATTAAGATTATCATTTTTCTGATAATTATTGTGTGAATCTGTGCGATAAACCGACATCACTCACTGTCTGATTGGTACACTTCCAAAATCATTTCACTGTCGGTAAATACTCCAATATATCTATTTTCAACACAGTATCGAGGTAATGCTTTTCATTTTAGCGTCATACTGCTGGAACACGCCCTGATTAAAATAACCCAACAATTCTAGAGTGTTAGGTTTTCTTATAAGCTCACATTTTCTTCTTTTTCTGTCTTAGCTTTAGCTGAAAGTAGAGAAAACGAGTATAGAAGAATATATAGAATATATAGATGGAATATGATCTCTAGAGAAAATACTTGATTTGCTAATTCATACACATACAACGAAAAATATTCTGTATCATACATGCGCGCGCACACCCACACCCACACGCACACACACGCACACCCACACCCACACGCACACACACGCGCACACCCACGCCCACACCCACACCCACACCCACACCCACACGCACGCACACAAATCTAACCTGTAAGCATACATACTTGCATAAGCATGGGCCCAAACTTGGCCAGTTTTTGCTGTTTAGAATCAGGTCCCAACTCCGTCTGTTGGAAACCGAAAATACCTCCGGCAATAATTTTTACTATGGACGTGGTAGAGAAGCTATTGCATTCCATTAAAAAAATCTAATGTGTTGCACCCGCATGACTTTCTCTACTCTTGTACTAACCATCCTTACAAACTCGTATTCCTTCATCTTCTTCGTGTTAGTTAAGAAAAACATTTGCAGAAATTACCCTATTGCTTCTTTCCTTGTAGATGCAAGGGGAATATTAGAATACAGTAGTAGGCTTTGAGCGATAGTCAAATCTTTTAAAGCTTTGAGATTCCGCTCTCTTTGCACGCTTAACGTATAGGAAATGAGCAACGACATTCCATTCCACGAAAGTTTTAAGTTTTCCGAAACTGACACAAATAACAAGGAATATCTCCGAAATGGTTCACTCTACAAAAAAAGCATTTGAACATAAATTGTCTGTTTTAGCGAGATATAGATTTCTGTATAGTTAAATTTTGTCTATCTCTTAAGGTTTACGAGTTATTTAGAAGTCATCCAGAGTAAACAGGACTATATGGGCTATAGCCAGAAAATTCAAAATATACATTTCATTTGGCATAAAAATATCTCAAACATATGGCATTTTAATCAGAATCGTTAGAGCCATTTTCAAAAGAATCAAACTTTTCGAAAAATTTTCCATGTAAAGAGTAGTTTAGGATGGGGCTATTTTCTTCAAAATCTGCGTATCACATCCTTGAAAGATATTAAACTTAAATACCAACTTTGGGTTTTAACCCACTTTTCGTTTTTGAGTTATGCTGTCCACAGACACACAGACAGACAGACAGACAGGCACAGAGACAGACACACAGACAGACAGACACACAGACAGACACACAGACACACAGACAGACACACAGACACACAGACAGACACACAGACACAGAGACACACATACACAGAGACAGAGACAGACAGACAGACACAGAGACAGACAGACAGACACAGAGACACACAGACAGACACAGAGACACACAGACACACAGACACACAGACACACAGACAGACAGACAGACAGACAGACAGACAGACACAGAGACACACAGACACAGAGACACACAGACAGACAGACAGACACAGACACAGAGACACACAGACAGACAGACAGACACAGAGACACAGAGACACACAGACACACAGACGCACAGACACACAGACACAGACGACACACACACAGACACACAGACACACAGACGACACACACACAGACGACACACACACAGACACACAGACGACACACACACACACACACACACACACACACACACACACACACACACACGGACCTTTTTCTAAAAATATCTTTTTTGGATTCAGGGGATCTCAAAACATATATTTCTGGTAAAATCTCGACATCGAATTTTTGGATCGAATACAATACTTCCTCTACTTACCAGTAGAAAGTAATATAGTGAGATTTTAGTGAAAATACACGTTCTGAGGTAGCCTAAATAAATAAAGAGCATTTTCAGAAAATGGTTCGTGAAGCTTTATGTGTCCGTGTGTGTAACCTTGAAGGCCATAGCTCAAAAACGAAAACAATTAAACACCAAACTTGGTACTTAAGTTCAGCATTCTCCAAGAATGCGACAGAAATATTTTCACCCCATCGCAAACTATCCTTTACATAGAACATTTTTCGAAAGTTTTGATTTTAACAAAAATGGCTGTAACGATTTTGATTAAAATATCACGTTAAGGATTTCTCCATGATAAGTGAAATGTATATCTTGAATTTTCTGGGAATGTCCTCCTAGGCTGTCTTCATTCTGGATGTCGTTTGCATAACTGGTAAGCCGTAAGAGATGGACAAAGTCTTACTACACAGAAAATGTAGAACTTGTTAAAACACACAGTTTATGCCATACCTGTATTTGATGTGCATCTTTTCGGAGATATTCCTTGTAATTTGTCTGATTGATACTTTTCTCAAATAGGAAGTCCTTATTCATTTGTTTATATCTTGCCCATGCAAACGGAACAGAATTTCAAAACCATCACACAGTAACGGCCAACTTAGAAAGAATTGACTATCGTTTAGGCCTGCTATATTCACGTATTTCCCTTTCACTATAAGAAAACTAAGATTATGCTAATTTCTGCAAGTGTTTATGTCGATTAACATGAAATAGATAGAGAAATAAGCGTTCGTAAGAATAGTTTGTACAACGAAAGAGAAAATCTTGTGAGTGAAACACACCAAATTCTTTTCCCAGCACTCTCCGCCTACACACATGCTGCTAAAATATGCGTCCAGTCTTCCTGTCCTCCGCTTAATGAACAAATTCTTCCATCAGCATTGTCAATAGTCTTAGGAGTTTTCCATCCTTCAAGCCTAAGTCCTCTGTTTCAGACCTAATTCCAAAACAAGGTGTTTCCTTACCCTAACTGGATTGTGTTACATTTTTTGTTTGTGTATTTTTGTTTTTTGTTCCGCTGATGTTCTTCGTTTACATTAGATTCAATTTTCTGTCTGTTTATATGGTGGCAAAGACGACAACGCCCAACCCGGTAACTTTTCTATCACTTTATTGTCCTCTAAAAGTTCACAGCAAATACACAGTGTTTTTCTCGTCGTTAACCAAGTCTACAGTCTTTCGGGCTACCACAACTCACAACTATTGTTCTCATAACTTCGCTCGGTCATGTCAGTGTTTTTCTTCACTTTCTCTGTCTCTCATACACTAAACTACGGAGTTACATTACTCGAAACTCGCTGATCTTTTTTTGACGCACCGACGTAACTTTCACGAAGACATACACGCACAGCTGACTCACACTCAGTGACACATTGACCGACTCATGACTTTAAAACTAAACTCACTCTGTTGCTGCCTCGTGTTCTTATATATTGGGGATGACGTCACACCGATCTCTCTAGAGGTCCACACACATACATCGGAAATGACTCAGCCAGAAGTCTCGAGAAGGTGCTAGAAAGGTTCCTTTTGTTTCTGCCACTTACATTGTTATAGTTACGTACACAGAAACAGTTGCGCGAAGCAGCCTGAACCTGAACGCCGTTTCGGAATGTGATGTGAAGCAGCCCGACCTCCGTCCGTCCACTGTTGTTCGCCAAGCCCAGCGTCATAATATCATATAGCCGTCCTTGACTTTTTCACGATACTATGTCTGTTTTCATTAACCCTCTGTGAGACGTAGTGTAAATCAATTTTTCATGATTCCGTTATAGCCAAGTTGCCCACCATCTTGGATGCTCAATGTAATTTATTTGATGGTGATAACATATTATCAGCAAAGCAAATTACTGGTCAACAGCCAGAGGCAGAGAGAGAGAGAGAGAGAGAGAGAGAGAGAGAGAGTGGCGCCTGTGAGATCCAATGACTGGCGTGAGCCGTTTTCGTCACATCTTCTTTAAGGCACAGAAATAAATAAAGAATTCAGCAGAGTGGCGTACTAGGGTGACCATACGAGTACAGCCTATATTTACAGGACATCTACCTTTTATAGGTACAGAGAAGGACGTCTGAGTGAATTTTCAGGAAGTTTGGCAAATATCCTCTTCTTTGGGAACGAAAATAACAGCTCATTTTAAAACACGCGAGTTGCTTCTGACAATTCAAGTACTGATATAGACAACAACAGGCTATTCAATTTGTTTCATAGTAGCATATTTTGTCACTGTGCTCTCATGTCGCAGTATTCACTTTTTGTCGTTTTTGTTCTCTTTTAGATTACTGTTTCCAGTAACCAATCTTAACTTAGTTTTAAACGGCAATTAAGAGAACGATATGACGTTTTGTACATTTCTATCTCGTATTTTTCCCAGTAGCAGTCATACTAAAATAAACAACAAGTCAATTCAAAAGGGGTCAATGTGCATCATACTACTGCTGCAACCTCCGTCTCCATTCTAGCGATGTCCAACCTTGTCTGTTTGGAGACGCTTACGTAATTAGCTACCATTCCCCACTCCACTCCTTGTGTGTGTCAGAGGGTGTCAGCCAATATCCAGTGTTGAACACGAATAGGGGATTCCATGGCAGTTTCTACGTCGTAGCTTGAATTTTCTGGGAATGTCCTCCAAGGACCTCTTCATTCTAGATGACTATTGCATAAATGGTGAACAGTAAGAGACAGTCCTAGCAATTAAAAAAATGTGCATTTGTTTAAAGCACAAAGTTTATATGCAACACGCTTTTCTTCTTTTTCTTCTTCTTTTTAGTGAACCACTTCCAAGATACTATTTATTATTTGTGTGAATTTGCCAATACTTATGGTTTTCTCAAATAGGAATGTGTTATTCGCTTTTGTATCTCTTGGCCTTGCAAAGAAAACGAAATTTCACAGGCATCACAAGGCAACCAGCTCTTAAAATATTTCACTATTGCTTAAAGCCTACCGTATTCTCATATTTCCCTTAGCACCTATAATAAAATGTCTATAAATGTGTATGTCAATTAAATGTAGCAGATAGGGAAACAAGCATTTGCGGGTGTAGTGTGTATAAGAGTGAGTATAGCTCCACATATATTTGCGAACACAGTTTTTCCAAATTGAGTAATATTAAAAGTCTGTATCGCAATAGTTTACGCGACGATCACTTAGTATATCTTCTAAGGCTATGCATTTCGAATTTCTCGTCAAATACTGATAAGCTTCACAAACGTTAGCAGTTCCAAAGAAGTCGCTAATGAAGAGATGTTTATCCTATAAGATTTGAAAGTGCTTTCGTAAATCAAAAGCAACGTACATGTAACCTACCCGCCATTGCAACACAACGCACTTCTGGAAAGAGTGGCAAAGTCCGCGTATACTGGAAGGAGGTAAATCCAATCTCCCCTCTTTCGCAAAGGTTGGACATTGCTACTCCATTCAAAGAGAACATCAAGTATAATAATGAGATGGCACATAGTTGTGATACAGCATTTAATGGCGGCTGATAGCTGATCACTTCATGGTCAGATTGTACCCTTTCCTGTTGGGTAAATCAATTTTGTGTGGGCAAGTGATATTTATATCACTGGCTATACAGCATGATTTCACAGCGTGTTTAACTATACAACACCGCAAGGCCTGTGTTGAGTTGTTTCTTCTGCCACCCACCATTAAACCTTGTGCCTGCCATAGTATGTTTTGTGTATAAACTTAGGCTTTCACGGCCGGCGTCCTAACAATTAACTAAGCTTATCTCTTCCGGGCTTCTTCCGTGGTCTATAGGGCATCGAAGATACCGACGTTTCGCCGAGCTCTGACCAGCGCAGATAACGGATCATCTTACCCTGAAGATGCCAAGCGCAGTACTTGGCGAAACCGCCTACAAACTCGGAAGGGATAAAGTTAGCTAATGTGTTATTTGTGTATATTTTAAAGACCACTCTTAATATGAGACTCTTTAGGAAAATTTAAACGCGTTTGTAGTGAAATTGGACCAATTTTCAACATGGGAAATATGATTGTCGTACGATATGTTTGTTCAAGTATTGAGAAGGTCCCCTTTAATAAGTTTACTTTTCTTCTCTGTTACTATTAGTATAATTAACTACTGAACAGTGTAACCACAAAGCACACTGGTGTGCATGTAAGAAACTTATATTCAATTTATAGCTTTAGCAGGCAAATAAATGAACTAAAGTAGGACTTGCCAATTTGAACACGCATAACAACCATGAGACTGAATCATCTTGGTATTTTTTAATAGCGCTGGTACGAGCTATAATTTCTACTCCTTTGCCTTCCCTGCTATCATTCATCAAATTGAGGAACAATACAAACGCCGATTAAGATTAGCACATTTACCTATTCTCTGATAAAACGGGTTGTTTGCTTTTTAAATTGTTGGGTATTATCAATAGAGAATACAGTTGATTTTCATTAACATTGCCACTTGGTAATTTAGGGGAGTGGTCACTGAAATTTCCAACCTTTTAAGTTTTGAATAAAAACAAATAGGTAAATTTCACCATTTTCTCCTAAAAAATGTTTATAATTATTTTGTTGTTTAATGACGCTTTCAATTGTCAGGATCACATCACCGTCATCGGTGTGCCGAAATTTCGTCCCGCAGGAGTTCTTTTACATGCCAATAAGTCTACTAACATGGAGCTGTCGTTTTTAAGCACACTTAAAAACCAATTTCAATCGTATTATTCCAAAGCGTTTATCATAATAAAATTTCATAAAAGGCAAAGTGTTGAAAAATATAAATACGAAAACATGGGGATCTGAGTGCACCCTAGTTATTTATGGGTTGTATATTGTAAAGATTTTAAGGACAGTATTTTCACTTTTAAATACTAGGACATACACTTTAAAAGTTAGAGTATTAGATCACTTTTAAGCATTGAACTTAAACATAAACTCAATGTTGATGTCATGTTCTTTTAAATAGGAATAGGTAGTATTTCAGAGACTGTGGGATCTGTATTTGAGAATACAGCCTCAAATTACAAGGGAAATTTCGTTCATTTCATTGCACCACTGTTTGAGAACTCCAATTCCTTAAAACTTATCCTACTTAATTAGAAATAAAATTTTTTAACACGAGACGTATTTATAGGAATGTAGTTGCTGCATTTAAAGCGAATAGAAATGCAGGCATAACTGTTGAATTAATGAAAATGTAAATAATAATGATAATTCTATAGTAGAAGTTGAACTACAGTTATGGCTATACAATCAAAGAGTGAATGAAATATAAGTAGGAAAACCCCAATGTGATTTAAGAATAGAGAATGTAATGAAATTATTTCTGCAAAGGCTTATGAGGATTAATATTGTAACGCGACCCAAAATAAAGGACTAACGCGGCCGGGCCACTCCATGCCGGGCCGGCGAGCGGGCAAAGGCGTCCAAAGTCAGACTGCTTAGCGCAACTGTTTTTGTATACGTTACCAACAACAATGGAAGCGGCTGCACAAAGGGAGCTTACTGCAGAACTTTCGAGAAAGATCTGGCCACATGATCGCGTGCATGTGTGTAGAAGTCGGGAAAAATCCGTTTCACGTCATACGCTCTGGATAAGGAGACGAGAAAACAACATATTTATACTTTACGGTTACAGACATGGGTAGGTCAGTGTTTCAGTGAGTGCGAGACAGCTGTGTGAGTGTCGTCGTGAAAGATACTCGGTTATAGTGAAGAAGATTACGGGCGTCGAGTGATTGTATCGTCGAAGCGAGTGTATGAGAGATAGAGAAAGTGAAGAAAGGCACTGAAAGGACTGAGCAAGGTTACACAAATAAATGTTGTGAGTTACAACAGCACGACAGAATGTAGACTGTGATAACGGTGAGAAGAAACCTATTCATATCTGATAACATTTTAGAAGACAATAAAGTAATAGAAAGGTAACGTAATGATTTTGTAATTTCGTTACACTGGCGTGGGGAAGCGGGATTCATCGAATTGTCGTTTTGTCACACTATAAAGTAGATAGAAAAATATGGTTACAGAGGAATACTTTGAAGAAGCCATATAAACACATCATGGACACAAAAAGTCATGTGAATTCAACACACCAAGCATTCGCTTTCCTTGCGTCCTCCACAATAGTTGGTCTGGTTTCTGTGGTTTTCCAGTTCGAAACCGTGCCTTGTGCCTGAATCACAACGTTAACTGTTTCTCTATACATAGAAGATGGGCGGACAAAATGCGATAACTACACCAATGGTTGAAATTGAGTTTCTAGGTTTGGACGGTAGAGCAGAACAAGACACTCCAAAGTGCGGAATCTCCCACTTCAAACAGAACCGCAACTATGCGATTGTGTTTTCCTTGTTTATTCACTAAGACAGCTATGTCTGTTTAAGGCGTCGTAACTCAACAGTTGGTGATTGAAACGTTTTGTCACCACATACCAGAGTAATTTGGGGCTGTGCAAAGAGATTTGTAATCAATCAGCAGTCACGCAGTGCGTAAGTCCCAACGGTTTTACTTCACTGAAATGTGTTATCAGTTTTCATTTGACAACCACTCAAGCGCCTCAATCAAATATGCGGAGCCGATTTTGGTGCTTAAGAGTCTGTTTTCTCCACGGAAACACTTGTTGAATAATCGTAATATAATTCTGAGTTTTGTTGTTACAAGGTAAGCTATTGTGACGCCGACTGCGACGCACAAAAAAGACGGCCGGGGCAGGGCGACCCTACCCCACTGATTATGCGGGTATCCAAAGCGCTCACAGTCAGACTGCCTCGTGCGACTGTGGTGAACACGTGACAACAATCAGAACAGTAGAACAAAAAGGGGTTTTCGAGATTATTCGAGAAGTGTCCACTGGCTGCCGTATTTGTAGTTGCTACGCCATCCTCGCTATATAAGGAGGCGAGGCAATGAGCAGGGGAGATAATTACAGACATGAGTCTTCGGGAGTCAGTCTTTAGTGTGACTGTGTGTGTGTGTATGTGTGTGTGTGTGTGTGTGTGTGTGTGTGTGTGTGTGTGTGTGTGTGAGAGAGAGAGAGAGAGAGAGAGAGAGAGTCAGATGTTTGATAGACAGAGAAAGTGTAAAAAGGTAGAAATGAATGAGTAACGGTTACGAGAAGAAAACAGTTGTGAGTTGCAATATCTCGAAGGACTGTAGAATGTATTAGTGTCGAGAAGAAACTAAATTAAACCCGTAATACCTTATATAATCTGTGTACGGGAAGACAAAATAATATCCAAATTAAGAGCTCTATAATGAGAGAGTTTTGCTATGCATAATGCCAGAAGTAAGAAATCATATACCTTGGCGGTGCATTACGTATCAACTTGTTAATTCTTTTGTTCAAATTATAGGAGCCCTATGGCTTTGCCTATCATTTATTGTCGCTCTGATTGGCTTAGTTAGTTGATTGGCTTAGTTGATGGTCTACTCATGAGGTTGCTGGTTCAAACCCAGCTCAGGCTGATGGTCTTTAAGTGTGCTTCAAAGCGACAGCCCCATGTCATTGGACTTAACATCTAAAAGAACTCCTGCGGGACGAACCCCCGGTACACCGGCGGCATTAATATAACCCTGGCAATTGGCAGCATTGTTAGCAAACAAAACGCAAAGTATTAGGGGTATAAAAGTATGAGAAAGTACTTTCTCTATATCTTCGACTTCTCTAAAGTTGTCCATAGGTTTCTCACAAGTTCCGTTAAACCCTGTGCGAATTCAAAGCGTTCTTTATAATATTCCGTCAATGAAGAATGAGATGGGATGAAGAGCATTGTAACCCCGCCTGATATGGAATAATCTCCCATAGAATTGTGCTCACAGTGGCATAGCAAGCGGGAAATAACCTTAAGTTGACATTAAATGCATATTGAAATATCTTCCATCTTCAATGTTTTTCTTAATGGATATAGATATGATGGCTAGTTGAGTTTTAGTATGCTCTTGTGAATCAAATTACCCTCAGTCTAATATAACATAAGCATGAAAGCTTCACACGCAAAGCTTGTTACAACTGATTTGTGTTTACTACGAAAGCAAACGCAATGCATTGTCACTAGGGGTGGCCATCTTTATCATTTTGCAGTAACAAATACTAACCTTTTAGTCTTTATGAGTTCAACAGGAAATGACTTTTAAAATAGCATTAATGTAAGAGTAAGATGACACCTGTAATGTTTGGAAAGTCAGATAAAAATGCGTAAAATGGTTGTATATTTATTTTAAATAAATATACGCTAAAGTAAGAGAGAGAAAGATATAGCAGATTGATGCGGGATTACGCATAGCATATGATAAAGAGAAGAAAAACCAGAATAATAGAAACAAAGGACATTAAATTAACTTAAGTCCTGTAACTTTATGAATCAGTAAAGTTGTTGAATGAAACCATAGAATACAGCATTGTGTTTTTATGTCATTCGTGTTCTCCTGACACAATTGCACCATGTTTACTGAAATATGTTTTAGTATTTGCGTTTAAAAGCTTACCAACCTCTTAATAGTTGAAAAAAATGGAATTTTCTTTAATGTGACTGCCCAAATTTATGTTTCACTTAAGCCGCATCCATGAAAGTGTTTCTCATATTCTTTTCTACGTGTCCATCTAAAATATCATCTCTATTTTGTGTGCATTTCGCATTCATATTGCATTTTAGTGTACTTTTCGCAATTTGGTTCAACTCCACATTTCTACAAGGAGAAGCCCCTGCCACCCAGATGAGTTAAACTGGACTCTTTTCCACCAATGTGAGCATATTTAGGCAATATAAAGCCGTAGACACTCTTTGGAAACGAATGCATTTAATGTGAAGTCGATTGTTTCGTAGTGCCTATGCCTGTGTCTGCGATCTTGTTCACATTTTTTTTTTTAAATAAGGAATGCATTATTTTAAATTTTTAGCTGCAAGTCTTTGCTAATTATTGCTGTCAGAAATGGCTCCGCACCGACAGTTATATTTCTTTATTGTGGTTACATTGGTTCTGTGCCGCAATGATGGCTGTAAGATTTTTAGTTTAGTAGAAAGTTTTGCAGTTGAAATTCATGACAATTCTTACCGACAGAGATTAAAAACACGAAACCTGTAATATAATTAAGTAATCAAATCAATATTTCTATTTAGCACACATTAACACGTCGTCCACAGCAAATACTATAACCCATCTTTTACAGTTTTTGACAACAGAATATGAAATTATATCGTTTGATCGCAACCTTCCAATATGCCCCCCCCCCCAACTGAGAAAGTCTGCCCACGCCCATGACTCAGAGGCTTAGGACTATCTGAGAAAATAAGGATACGTCTACCACGGAACTGATGATTTAAATAAATAAAGGATTAAATGTGACTTCTGTTTCTTTGGTAGCATCCGAATTCCGAAGAACACGAATATATATTTATTAGGCTTTTAATGGTTAAAGCGAACCAAAAACGCCTTAAAACAACAGGCAGATGATAGTGTGTTTTGAAAAATGTAAAGTATACCGTAATATTATTTAAATACTAAGTATGTTTTTGAGTAATATTCTCTCTTCGCTCTTCCGACCTGCTTATACGTCAAAGTAATCCACAAGCTTCCCATTCTACTGCAACTAAACTCTCTTCTTCCTTCTAACGTGGCTATCTACCGTCTATAACCGTACTCCTAACATTAATTCTGTTGTGGAAACCTCTGGCCAGAATGGAGCAACAAACATATTGCAAGAAGAGGTTAAAGCTGATCTCTTATGATTATTTCAACACGTGTGTGTAGCTGCTCAGAGCTCTAACAGTCAATGAACTTAGCAGTGAAGTATGGACCACTGTGAGGCTAACAGTAGCGGTTTAAGGGATACTAAAAGTCTGCAGAAAGAAATAATACGAGAAAGAGAGGCTCCGACGAAAGGAAATAGGGAATGGAGTGCTGAAAGGTAAAATAAAACCATGTGGCTTTGCTTTTATCTCAGAGAGTGGTTACAGGACACGAAGGAAGAGCAAAGCAGTGAAGCATCACATATCCTCCAAGGTATCAGTCTATCTCCAGGACTCAGGACAATACTTCCTTGCGTGCCGGTAGCCGCGAAAGAGCGGTTCTCAATCCCCGTGAGGAAGTCAAACGTTGGGAATTTAGAGTTACAACCAGTGTTCTCGAAAATGAGAAGGCAATGGGGTTTCTAATCCCAATGAGCACAAAACCACCATCAAACCAAGAAAAGAACTTCAACCGTATTGTTTTTAATGCGTGTGCACATGACACTAAAAAGATCAAGTATTATTAAAAAGCAAATGCAGCAGTAGAGCATTTTTCCTACACGGAGAATTCAGCTCTTTCAGCCCAGTACAAGGTATTTGTGGATAACGTTTGACAATCCACACTAATTACCAACAACTAGTAATCACCTTATCATAAAAAGGGGAATTGCTATTAAGGCTCTCTTTTTTATTTTATTTACGTATTGGGAGCATGACAGGCATAAGCACAAATACGACGTTAATTATAAAGTACATTTACACACAATTATTTCCAAATCTAACTTATGGACATGAAAAGAAGATGAAAGAAACAACAATAAAAGAGAAGGAGGCATGATGATTACATTACACAATCACTACTAATTTTAAAACTTTATATTAATCTATGTAAGTGTAAATTATTCACTAGGGCATTTTTGAACCGAGTTCATGTAATGTTGAGTTAATCTACATCAAAATAGTGGAGACTGTTATATAAATAAGAAATTCATTTAGCAGTGAATTTTTATGGATTTTGGTATTTGCTCTTGAAGTGAAAATAACTTGTTGAATCTACTTACTTTATTTGGCACGTATAGTATGTTTGCAATAATTTTACTTTCATCAATAGTCAAGTTGAGACTTTATACACAAAATAATATTAATCCTGCAATGTCTACTCTAGCGTTTAAAGCTTAAAGTGTAAATGCTCTAAAAAGGGTTTGTAACTTGCGAACGTAGGGCAACTTCCAGTTCTTTTCAATAGTATAATAAGTATTCTTACTTATTTTCACGCAGTAAGTATTTCAGTTTCTACAAACTGAATTTAATAATTCAATTTACACAATTTGTTTCTAATTCTTCTGCGTGTAAGTTAATGCATGTTTAAATTTGAAAATTGCGAAGTATACATGCTATACCTACTGTTTATTACATAGAACAACAGATATATTTATGCTAAGCTTCAAACTTCTTAATTGTGTGGGCTACTTAAATATTAATGTTTATGATATTTTTACCTATAGTAGGCACAAGAAATGTTCTATCCTGCCACAACATCGATATTCAGATTTCGCCGTAAATAGCATGTTCTAATGTGCAGAAACACAAACAAATGTGTGCGTGCGTGTGTGTGTGTGTGTGTGTGTGTGTGTGTGTGTGTGTGTGTGTGTGTGTGTGTGTGTGTGTGTGTGTGTGTTAACAATAGAACTTATAAATGAAGCGATATGAATATCAAATTCACAGTTAAATACAGTGTCTTTCGAGGATGCAATACGAAGGTGTTTTTCGAAATATCCCCTATTCCAGGGTACCCTTTACATGGGACATTTTTCATTACCTTCTATTTTGTAAAAATGCCTAAAGCAATATTGTTTGAAAGGGTTGTCTGCTCCCCAACAGGGGTCTGACCCTAGGCAGCGGCTTGTAAGTCCTGGGGGCTGTAAGTCCTACATAAGGAGAGGGTAATCAGGAAAAGAAAAAGAGGACCGCATAACCGGCCGATCGGAGCGCTGACCACGTACCACCCTCCAGTACTGCACCCCACTCATGACACCTGTAGTGGGCAGAGGTGGGGGATGCAGCGCCTGGGTGACAGGCCTTTGCCCGGATAGGACTATTGCGTCGTGGGGGGAGGGAGGGTAATCTCCTCAATTGCCCCCCTCCCCAGGGACTTCACGAGACTGAGTGCACGCAGGACCAGTTCTTCCAGCAGGAGAAGATCCACACGCTGGCTCCAGGAATCGAACACCAGCCTGCCGCTTGATAAACAGCTGTGCCTCACCGCGCTAAGTAATCCTAAGGTACACATTGCAACATCTAAAGGGAGCTGGAAAGCTGCAATTGCTAGGTACAGAGAAATAGGTAAACAATTTTGAAAAAAAAAAAAAAAGAGCTTAAACATTAATGAGTAAGAAGTGCTGAAACAGGCCACAATTTAAAGGATCACGTAAGCTTTGGATACACAGTGGCGAACCGGCAAACTAATAGCACTACAGTGTCTATTGCATATGGTTAGGTCTGGCTGCAGTCCATCACAGCCAGCTCAAATCACGTGTACCAGAAAGTGATCTACTCCGAAGACGGGGTGCGCGACTCAGAGATACGTCAGCGCCTGATACTCGGCCAATATGAGACAATCCACGATCTGCTGAAGACCGCGCAGACAAACGTGTTGACGATGGAGGCGGTCAAGGTAACAACTGTCCTTGTGTGGAAGATCCAGAGGATTCGTTTTGTGTGGGACGGGAGAACAGCCCCAGGACATCGACGATCTCCCAGAGATGTGTGTTGGGAGTGTGGTTAGCCAGGATCATATCAGCGTTGCCGGTGTGCCGTATTTTCGTCTCGCAGGAGTTCTTTTATATGCCAGTAAATCTAATGCATTGGAACTGTCGTTTTTAAGTACACTGGGCCGGATTTGAACGCACGGCCTCGGGATCAGTATGCCAACGTCTAACCAACTGAGCCACCCAGACTGACGTTAGTGTTGGAACGGTTAATTGTAAAAGACTATGTAGAACAGAAGAGTTTTAGGTGTAATTGTGTTGATTTGAGCTGAGCGAGGGCGTTGCTGAGTGTAAAAATAAGGAAATAAAAATAACAAACATTAACAACGTTACAGTATTTGACACTGCCCGTACTTCACAAACCCGTGATTTGGTGCAAATATTTCTGCTGAAGCGTAATATAAGGATTATTAACACAATCGACAGCGCTGTGGTCGCGTACATTAAATCATAGTACACCGAAAATGCTATGAATAAGTTTACAGTATCCTGTGTCAGGAAAGTATACTAAACTGTGTTTTACTCCGAGGTTGTAATCCGACCTAAAGGGAAAATTTCGTACAACTTTCTTTCAAAACTACCAAGGAGAGAGGTGAATTTTCTGAGTTATAGGTATACTACAATAGTTCATATTTTAGTGAAGAACTCACCAAAAATGAGAGAAATTTACAGCGGAAGTTAACAAGCGTGTGATGGAATTTCATTCCAGGAGTACTGCCTTTAAATTCCCTAACTTCCTGAAGTATTTGCCATTTTCAATTGTAAGAGGCCAATAATATGACAATTTTCAGAGGAAACAAAAAGGAAGAAGTAGGTAACAGGCGTTATGTGACCCTGGATAAACCCAACTAATTAGACGAACAAGATAATCTAAATTCTGTAGACTAATTTTGCTAACGTCGGGGAAATACCTAAACCATCTTGAAGTAGCTGCATAAATCAATAATTTAAAGGCGAAAGTTAAAAACTCTGAAGAAGATGTTACTTGACATAAATGTAGAGAACAGCTCTCTGATACTTCTGCGTATTTGTTTCCCTCATGTGAACGCACTTCGAGTGTTGTCCACCACACGGATTTAATTACGAATTCCCTCGTTTGTTATCGAGCGGTAGGTCACGTACATAGACGTTGCCTCCAAAATTATACGCTATGGCTTTCCATATCTCAACGTAATGAAATAAATATGGCAATTTTGTTTTCATATGTAAATTTATTGAAATAATCAGCATATTTAAATGCCTTTCTTTTATACGTTGCCGTATAAACTAAAATACCTTGCCAATTTTAATTCTCTATTGCATAGTGTTGCCATTTGGCAACAAAGATGTTAGTCAATTATTTAGAATATTGTAACAGTATTTTTATTATATTCATATTATACTGGCATTTAGCAATAAAATAAAGGTATTGGTGGCTATTTATATCATAAATATATCAATTAATTTATCTGAGTATTATTGTAGCTTCTTTTATATATTCTTTTTCAGAAATCAGAGTCAATGCAAGTGTAGTGAAATTAACCCCGTCATAATCTACGCGTGCCATCTAACTGGTTAATTCAGGTGGAACCTCCCCATCCTTTACTACAGCCTCATTTTATTGCAGCCTCTGGGACTAAGTTCACCATGCTCTGCTTTGAATGGCCATTTCGTCTGGCCTTTAATAATCATGCCTCTTCGAATCACTTCTTAAGGTGCCTGTGACAAGGAATTAGAACGAGACTGGCATATGTAACGAAATAATTCATGCAATACAGGGTTAAATTACAGGCGAATGCAACGTAATGCTATTTCAGTTGTCGTTCTGCAGTAGCAGTCCTGTTCAAAATACCGGAGTCAATCTTTAGAAGCAAAACTATCAACCAAAGGGTGCTTATAGCATGAAAATGTTTGACAACAGATATACTATTTGGACCTGCTTTACTTAGAGATTTTCGGTAGCCAGCTGAATAAAAGGCATCAATTTATCCTCCAGATGGCTTCTGGAACGACTTCCAGACATTCATGAGCTAACCCCGCCTCTATCATGAGGGAATGTCCCAAGACCTTCGCATTTGTAAGGTTTCTTCCACCCCTTCCTGCTACCGAGGCCTTGTCGCAGGGCTCGAACCAGCATGGTAGGTCGCTTGCTACTGTACATTAGTTCAACAATCCACTTCCTGCCCTTAGCCTGAGGGGTGGCTAATCACATCAAAGGGGTTTTCTACGACAACCGTCCACAGCGAATTGTATGTACTTGACAATTATAGAAGGTGGAACCCAACAAAATAATCACACTTCATCATATATTTTTGGTAGTGTTTAGCACTCGCTGTTCTGCATATGGCACCATAAGTGGTGGACACCATTGATAATTGGGAAAGGAAATTTGGAGAGACGTTGCAGGCCTAAATATAGGTTATTTCCCGGGAATTGCGTGTTATGAAGACCGGATGATGGTACTGGCGGGATTTTGACCGCAGACCTTTCGTTCAAGAGTTCGTACCCTAACAACCACGCCTACCCTTTTCAGCTTCATTGCATAACTGTGCAAGAAGAGAGACATTGGATGTCCAAAAATTCTTCTTGTGCATTCTCAAAGTCACTATATTTCACTTTGGAATGATTAAAACAACTTCTAAGTGATGTTTGGATGAAGTATGGAGTTGATGTCATGTTAGGTTTACTTAAAGTAACAATTGCTGATAATTTTAGTGAAAATATTGCGTAATTAGGAAAATAGCCCTAAATTCCTTAACAAAAACACATATTATGTAAAAGTTAATCAGTGAGCATATAATGCATGTAGTATCTGATAAAGACATAAACAGATAAATAAATAGATAAATATATAAACAGATAAAGAAATAGATAAATAGATAATTCAATGAATAAATAAATACATAAATAAATAAACAGGTAAAACATTCGCTTAGGACCACTTCTGCTCAACTTAAACCCACTGATTTCCTAAAAAAATGAAGGATAACCTAGAAATGAATATGTAATTTCCTGAAGTACAAGCTTACATTCAAAGGCATAACGTTGATTCTATAAAACAATACAGTGGAAGCTTTCTCTGTTCCTTGCTTCAAGGGAATCTATCACTCCCAAGGGTATTGGGATTTAAGGGCAATCAGTCTGCGAAAGGAGTCGGTTCATCATTAATGTTAAGCCTATTCGTCAACTATAGAGCTTTTTCCTTCCAGGGTTGTGGAAAATACGTACCCCGTATACATAGTTCGGAAAATGACTTAGGAAAGAAAAAAGTGGGTGAGAAAATATATGGACTTAGGGTCCTTAAAGAAAAGAAAGAGGAAATCGGTGAAAAAGGCCCACCCAAACAGTTCCGTTTGTGTTGGAAATGATAAAGCGATTTTATAGCGCTTGGGTCGGGAATCTAGTGTAAAAGTGTATGCTCCTTGTGTGTGCTTTCTGTTTCCCTTCCCGTTTTATAAGGCCGTAAAACCTCCCTATCTTCCTCGTCCTGCGAAATATTCTACGGCATCAAGTTTAAGCACTGTGACGTCATTACCTCTGTAAGGCGGAGGAAAAGTCACAGTTGCTGCAGCTGTTGCCAAACGAAGAGCATAATTAAAATTAGTCGGCAAGTAATGCGCGATACGTGTTATATTACATTCCTACGTTTTCTAAACACGTGTTGTTATTAAAACGGCCCGCATAGTTTCATCTATTAGCTGTTATGCTGTGTTGTGCGCTTTGCTATAAAACTGGTTCAGGTGCTATGTAGAGAGCTTCAGGCATATCCCTGATATCAAGTTAGTCCGTAATCATTTGTATTTCTTCTATCATGGAGAAACCAGGACTCCGGTAGTTCTGTAATTTTAATAATAGATTGCAGGTGTGTACTGCTTCAGTTTGACCGTTTCTATT
Organism: Tenodera sinensis; assembly: GCA_030765045.1. Lineage (NCBI taxonomy): Eukaryota > Metazoa > Arthropoda > Insecta > Mantodea > Mantidae > Tenodera > Tenodera sinensis. The sequence goes on along the minus strand of CM060964.1, from coordinate 70,880,051 downwards.
GTGCTCTAGCCACGCTGTTGAGGGTGGAATTTCCTTTATGCCTCCTTACAATTCTGGTAGCAGGTAGTTTTGGTTGTGCTGTGTAGAAGCCTTGTGCTTCAATTTATTTTGTGGATACAAATTATTGGAAGACCTCGAGCTTCTGATATATAATTGGTAAGTGAACAGTTAACAATATTAATATTATTTAGAAGCAGTAATCCCCTATTTGTCTGATATTTATGCCTTATATTTTACTTAACTTTTCCTCAGATAGAAGTTGAATTACAGAATTAATATTATGATAAGCATTTATGGCTAACGAAAGCTAGCCAATTTCAGCTTATTTGTGTGACGAAGTTTTGAGGTGCATTCATCATCTCAAGGGATTAAATAATTACACAGACGTTACACGATTCAATTTTCGTTAGAGAGATGGCTAGTTCTAATAGAAATAGGCTTCTATTTGCAATGACAGGAAATTATCTCAGAATTATGTATCTGTAAACATAATTTTTCACACGACTCAATATTAATGCACCTTTATTTATGTTTTTAATTGTTCCATTTATATCCCACCTTTAACTGCAGAGGTTCATATCGGCGACCTTGCCTATTAGGAAATGTTGTTACTCCTTTAATAGTGGGTTTTTCGGTCTTTGGGGTTTTTATACGTTCAATTCACATACACATTCCCACTTTCATTCATACTTCCAGACCCAGGGAAGGATGAGGAATAATCTTGGCTGGAGAAAAATTTCTACTCCCCCTGCCGGGAATCGAACCCGGGATCCCTAGCACAGCAGGCAGGTGCTCTACCAACTGCGCCACGGGGCTAGCCCAATGTACCATTATACTTATTTATTTTGAAATTAAAAGGGTCTTAATGTTACGGTTTCGCAATATAAACAATGGTAGTTCTATCTGATCGAATAATTTATCGTCCGGTAATACCAGGTGGTTCACCTGCTCCTTATTTTTGGAGATAGCAATAAGGTCGGAATTACCGTGCTTGTCGACCATTTGGTACCATGTAAATCTAGCCTGCTCTTTATGGGAAAATGGATCTTAGACCTTAGTAGCAGTCCATTCCTAAAGTATACGATGATAAGGTCTATTTTCCCATGAAGAACAGGCTAGATTTGCATGGTAAGCAAACAGTCAACAAGCATGGTAATTCCGACCTTGTTGCTTTCAAAGTATGAAGTGTTGCCTATCACCATAAACAATAGGGAACAGGTGATCCATCCTGTATGTACTGATCCCAAGGTTGCGGGTTCAAACTCGGTTCAGACCAATGGTTTTTAAGTGTGCATAAGAGCGACGATTTAAACGTCAGTAGGTTTAATACTACGCAAAAAAATAAATAAATAAATAAATAAATAACTCGAACATTTTTAGCGCAAAACTCTGAAGTCTGTAATAGGTAGCGAATGGAAGATAGTTATATTATGAATTTTTGATAAAATATTACGGCATTGAAAGTTTTATGTTTTATTTATAATCATCCTAGTAGAATAAAGAATAAATGACAAAAACCGCAATGAACTATGTAATGCTGACATTATTTGCATATGTATGGGGGTGGTGATTCTTAACAATTCGAAATCACAAAGCTAGCATTTTTATTTGGTAGCTTAGCACATTGTGGCATTTATAAATCTGTACTTTGGCATTTTATAGCATTTTGAAAGCAACGTATAATTTAAAGTATCTCTGGAAGCAAAGGAATTGCCCTTTGAAATTAAAGTCACTTCTGTAGAGGTTTGAAAGTCAGTTAAAAATGCATATAGCAAGTGGTGGATTTATTTTAAATAATATAGGCTAAAGCAACAGGGAGAAAAAATAGGACAAATTGATTCACTGTAAGGCACAACACAGAATAACAAGATATTTATAGTGACGCAAAACCAGTATAACAAAAAGAAAATTATAAACTTCACTTCCGTTATTTCATGACTCGTTTTCTTGTGTCATTCGTGTTCTCCTGTCATAATTAAATGTGTTTACAGGAATATGGTCCAGTATTTGAGCTTAATAGCCAATACATTTGCAGGCCGACTGCACCAACTACTTTTCTCCATAATTTGTAGCAGCTGAGAATTGAAATATTGCATTTTATAACAAACATTTTGTATTTGTAAATATCACCTTCATTTAAACATGTTGACAATACTTTGCCTGCAGTTACAGAATAAAAACCTTGTGCATCTCTTAGAAAAATGATAAGATTTAATATTTTAATAAAATTAACTACATTTGTTTCATTTAAACACACATCCATAAAAATGTTTCTCAACTTCATCTTTATACTTTCGTTTGAAATATAGCCTATGATTTACAACACAGTGTCGTATTTTGAGCCAGTTTCACACTTTACTGCACTTTTAAGGCACATTAAAAAGTGCTCTAAAAGGAAGTAAAATTGAAAACACAAGTCTATCATGTTTACGAAAAATCAGCCTATATATGTGACAAGAAAAGGATATGAGTAATTACTGGACGTAATTATTGAATGCCATAATTTTAAAGAAAACTAAACTCCGGGGGCAACAAACCAGTGGCTTACCACCCGACCGCTGCGTCTCCCACCTTTTCCGACAACGGGCATCATGAGAAGGGTACAGCAGTGAATGGTGGGACATGGTTAGCACCCGGAATCCCTCCCTGCCGGTGAATGCGGTATTCGTGACTCGAAGCCTCTAGTTTCCCCTCAGGTAATTCCTGAACTGGCCTCCTAGGAAGTTCACCAGGCTGAATGCACCCCGTTCCAAGAGCCGCATCGGGAGAAAAACACACCGGGAATTCTACCTAGGTAACCAGATGGTCACTTACATATTTTTAAGTTTACCGAATTGCTATAAAAGGGGAAAGAACGGTGGTAAGAACTGGTGTACTATTTATCAATATGTATGAATACTACAATTTACATATTATAAACGACCAGAACCCAACGCTTCACTATAGTTATTGAGTTAACTACTGAAACTCTCTCTCTCTCTCTCTCTCTCTCTCTCTCTCTCTCTCTCTCTGATCCTTAGCCTCTTTCTCTCTCATTCTGTTTATTTCAATCTCACTTTCCCCCCATCTGCCTCACTCACTATCTCTCCCCTTCCAACCTTTATTACTCTTCGTTTCTTGCCTCCCCTTTCTCTGTACCATAGATTACGTTTATGTGATGGTTTGAAAAACGATAACATAGCTGTTATTTCTGTTGCTTTATCACTGTTAGAATAACATAGTTGGGTATGTATGTAGCTATAATATTACATGGAATTTTCTCTGTTTCTTTATCTCGTTTCTCATAGAAAACACGAAACACCAGAGTTGTGATTCACTAAACGCTGTTTAATGTATGACACGAATAAGAGCATGTCGTTTTAAACTACTATACTCCTGAAATTTTGTAAATGACAAAACCGGTTTAGAAGCTTTTATTATTTAACGCTTTTCACAACACTGAAGGCTAAACAAGGTTTTCGAATTTGTTGTCCTATAACTAGAGCGCGGAACCGCATATGGTGACAAGCGATACAGGTTAGTTGGACAGAGAGTGAATGGCGTAACCGGTACCACGCAGCCATCGTTTATACACGCGAATTAGCAGACGCCTGCAGTGGTGGACATGCGCCAGTAGCAACAATAGAATCCAAGTGCACTAAGCTTGTGGCTTATTGCACAATTTTCCGCCCTCTACCTATCAGGCCAGATTTTTGGAGCAAGCTTTAAGATATAATATAACCTTTTCCCTAAACGGGACTTTTAAGCGTGTTACTGTGTTACTGGTACAACGTTCCCTGACTGGAAAAGTTTAGTACAAAATATGGGAAAAAGGACTGATGTGAAACATTCACATGACCTTCTCAACCAATGATAAAGCTCAGAATGTCTGTTATAATCGCATTAATCCTATAAAAGTGATCCTTTTGAGTATATTACTATTTATGGATGCGCTTTAGATGTTTTTTAACATCCTCCAACGTAATGCCATATGGGACGGTAGGTTCTGAGGGTATCATTCTATAACGGGCGTGAAGCACCGCTACATATTTCTTCAGAAACGCTTCAAATTAAACGCAATATGAGCTTATGGGAGATGCAAATTTAATGGTGGCTGATAGCTCACCATTACGATTCCTTTTCCTGTTGTGCAAATACATTTTGTGGACCAAGTAACACTTATATCACCGGCTTTACAGCGTGATTCCACAGCGTGTTTAACTATGTAACACCACAAGGCGTATCAAGCCTCTGATTGGATGTTGTTTTGAGTCACCCGTCATTAAATTTTGTGTCAGCCACAGCTACAAAATTCATAAATAGTATTCAAATGTTTATGCTTGTTAACAGGCTCTAGCCATGGAAAGAAAAGAAAGAAAATTGGATTCTATATGCTGAAACTTTAATAAATAAATAGCGGTAGAAAATTAAATACTGACAGAACTCCAAACAAGGATGTCTTGAACATGGTTATTCTACGAAGAAAGTTGTTTGAAATACGTAATGTGTATTTTAAGGATATTAAATTTTCTTTTTTATGGAAAGGTTTTTTCTTTAATCTTGTGACTTAAAAGTTATAAGAAATTCCTTTTAAATGAAGAGGCTTCACATGACACTCCCGCCCCCCTAAAAAATAATCCAGGTATTCTATTTGTTATGTATATATTTTACAATTGTATTCTGACCAAAATCTTTATCGCTATTTTAGAGGAAAACAAAAATGTATAAAAATGTGCCATGTGAAGGGTGGTTTCGAGCGCGGAATTGAAGTATGAAGTTTGGTATTTATCCGAGTTTTCAATTCAGACTTGTGATTTCAGACACACACTAGCACATAGACACACTGACCAGTTTCTAAATTTTTAAATATATTTAGAGTGACTCGAAATATGTGTTGCAGGTCAAAGCTTGCTATCGAATTTTTGGGTGGTTAAAAAAGTAAAAATATGTGTGATTTGCACTGCTGACTGGACGCTAACTTCTGAGGCAGATAAACATCAGGAGGTATCATGGTCCCACATGAAGTACTTGGGCCGCTGTAAGCAAGATGAACATTACTGTTGGGTTTATGTCTTTGACATTGGAGAGTATAATAAGTTTTATACGCCAAGCCAGCTGTATTTTATGAGATATATCCCCTCCTGCGCCTTTGCCCAAAATGTACATGTATTTTATCCGCAACTACCGACGAACATTAAAGTAAAACACAAATTAATTTCGCAGAAGGGTTTTCAATGTTTCAGCATCAGAACGTGTTGCCTTACGAGCTGGCGGACAGCTGCGATGATTTACGAGCTCGCATGAAAAAATCATCAACTGAGATAAAATTTACGAGCGAAACATAAAAATACCGTTCAAGAGATGGACTGCATTGTCACAACCTGCAATAGTAGTGGAGAATATAGCCGCCAACAGCAATTCCAGTGACAGATCTACTGTGGGTGTGTGGAGCCGCATTCGCGCTTCCAATGACAGTATACGCTCAAATGTCGTAAAAATGGCTAGAACGGAAAACTCAACCACGCATTTGCTCTCCAGTCTGATTTTGATAGCGACTACGTTTAATAGATGTTGGCACAGCTTGATCCAAGCAATTTGGCTCAGCAATACGTGAACGTTTTTTTCAGCCGGTTGGGGTTCTCTTTTTGCCTTATAGAGGTGTAGGAATATTATGGGAATATCCATACAGCTCCCATGCTGTGGAGGGAAGCACACTTCATTGCAGAGTGAAGGTGCATGAGTGTGTTAATCTCAGCACGCATGCGATATTGGATACTTGAAAACAAGATGCGAGGACACTTCAAAAAGTAAATTACACATGATAATTGCAGGCCAACTAACTCTTACTGATTGCTGCACCACACTGTGAAGTTGCACAGATACATGACACTGTTTACTTTCTCCACTACTTTACGTATAGTAAGCAGCAGAAGTATTGTATTGGACCTCAAATTTCGATATCGAGATTACACCGGAAATATATGCTTTTGAAGCCAATTGAATCCAAAAAAGCAGTTTTGGAGAAGAGCCCGGAAGACTCCGTGTGTCTGTGTGTTTGTGTGTGTTTGTGTTTGAGTGTGTGTGTGTATGTGTGTGAACATCGTCTCAAAAGCAAAAAGTTGGTTAAAAACTGAAGTTGACATTTAAGTTTAATATCTTTCATGGATTTGACACGAAGATTCTGAAGAAAATTCCTCCACTCTAAACTACGATTTACATGGAACATTTTTCGAAAATTTTGATTTTCTCAAAAATGGTCCTAACGGTTTTTATTAAAATGTCGTGTTTTTATATTTTATGTTGAATTAGATGTATGTTTGAAATTTTCCGTCTATAGTCTATGTAGCCCTTTTTACCCTGCATGAATTTGCATAACTGGTAAACCGTAAGAGATAGGCAAAACCCTACTACACGAAAAATATACATCTCGTTAAAGCACAATTTATATCCAAGTGCATTTATGTTATTTACTTTTTTATTTATTATTTATTCTTTTTTTTAGTGAACCATTTCGGAGATATTCCCTGTTATTTGTGAGCTTGGTAGTACTTTTCTCACCTTTCCATCTCTTTAGCCGAGCAAATAGAACGGAATTTGAAAGCTTTAAAACATTTGACTATTGCTCAAAGCCTACTGTATTCCCATATTCCCCATCTGTAAGAAAATCACCATTAAGTTAATTTCTGCAAATGTTTATCTCGACTAACATGAAAAGGATAAAGGAATAAGAGTTTGTAAGAATAGTTCGTACAAGAGTACAGAAAGTCATGTGAGTGCAACACATCAGATTTTTCAACATAGTCATGTAACGATCTGAGCGTTTAATTCCTAAGTGACAGAAAATCCGCTCCTAAGTCACGGAGGCATTCGAGGATCGTTGTATGAACTTCATCTTTGGTAAATCTGACAATGTAATAAATACACGAGTTCATTCATCGATTACATGGACACAGTAGTCTGTGGTTGCTAACGGTAGCCTTCCTCCCTTATCAGTATCACCGACGTCTACGAGGCCTTGGTCAAGTTATTGGCACCATTTCACTATGATTAGACACGATATTGCATTTGGCCTTTATGCCGGCATCATTTCACAGCGAATCTCTCTGTAACTCCGAAGTTTTGTCCCAAGAACAACAGCGCATCACGTAATTCAACTTTGGAGTATGTTTCTAGTTGACGCTCCTTTTTCGCTCGCACACTGTGATGCACCCGTTACCAGTACAGTTCAAATTCTTTACTTCAATCCATGAAAAACTAATGAGGGTTTTACAAAACAGGAGCTTCTAAAGTGCAGAAAGTTATAATAACCTGGAATAATTGGTTATGCTTTTTTATAGCAGCAAATCTGTCTGCTCCGCTCAGTTTATTGCATTAAATGCATAGATTCTTTCTCTCCTGCCTCACTTTATCTGCCTCTATATTTCTCGTAGATAATTTCCAGTTTACTTCCTACTCTATTCTTACCTGCACCTCCATCTTTCTACTCTGTACCTACCTCTCCCCCTCTCACTCTCTTTGCGCAGCGTATACGTCAAATTATGTTTTTAAAATCTACTATAAAATTGCTTTTCGTGGTTTTTAATTTACATTAAAGCACAACAGAATTGTTCATCTTCCTGATGCTTGTAATTCATGAATATATGCATTTGCTCATGGTAACCAGTTCATATACAATAATCATGGATAAAGTGTGTACAACTACTTATTGTTAATTTTGTACACATGTTGTGTTCTTTTGCCATCCATCTCATAACGTCGTAGTTTATTTGTCACGTGCCCTGTGAGTACGTAGAATAGTATTATATTCCGACATCGAGATTTCGCCAGAAATACATGCCTTGAGGCCCAATAAATAAAAAAGTCATGCTTAGGAAAACTTCAGTGTGTATGTGTGTACGTTTGTGCGTGTGTTTTTGCAGCATAATTTAAGGACGAAATGAGGGATAAATATCAAACTTGGTATGCAAGTTTAGAATCCTTAAAAATTGTGAAATGAAGATTCTCAACATCATTGTTTAACCTCATGCTCTCCTTGACGTGAAAACGTTTTAGAATTTCTAAAAACTGGCTCTAGTGACTTTGACTAAACGTAAGGCATTTAAATGGCAAATAAAATGTATATGTTCAATTTTATGGGAATAGAGTGTATATTCCTCTTTGTTTGGAAGGAATTTAGTATAATTTGAATAACTGGTAAACGATAAGAAATAGACAAAGGTTTACTACACACAAAACATAGATCTGAAACGATACAAGGTTTATTTCAAATCAGTTTTTGTAGCATCAGCAATTTCCGAGATAGCCGTTGCTACTGATTTCAATTCTTCAATACTTCTGACATTTTGCGTAGTGCTGTCATGATTCAGTTGTGCCTTGCGATGTTATGGAAAGAATATGTTTTCAAGGACCGTATATAGCGTTTGCTTTCCAACACTTGACTATAGCTTCGCTCTCCTGCATCTCTGTTGTATATACCTCCAAAGAAACGTGTTATGGAATTACTTCTGCAAACGTTTATTTCGACAAAACTTGAAGTATATCAAAATAATCCTTTGCAAGAATAGTTTGTGGAGGCGTAGAATTAAACGGTGGTGAATTGAAACGGCCATGTCAAAGTTAACAGAGGTTTATTTCCTTTTCCGTCTGGCGTCGTATTTGAAAACCACCTTGGGACAAGTTTTTGAAATGTCATATAGCCCATTTTCTAAGTGATTTAGAATATTCGAATTCGTTTGGCAGTTCTTGTCTAAGAAGGGCGGAGAAACACTCCCATACAGAGCGACTGAGGCAGAGAGAGAGAGAGAGAGACAGATATAAGAAAATAAATACTACCCTGTACTTCAGAGAGTCCATTATAGGTTAGCATACGTTGTTTAACTAAAATGGAAAGTTATCTGCCATATATATAGATCTATTTTGTGCTTAATTACTTCGTCCTTTGTCCACTAGGCCTTTTGCAGAAGTCGCAGTAGCCTCTGGGCGCAGAAAAGGGTGCGATTAGTTAGAGAAAGGGTGAAAGCCGTTTTTCTTGTTCAGGAAGAAGACGTGTGTCCACCCCTCAGCAGAATGCTGCTGTGATTGCGGAAGCAAACAGGAACCCCTTCCAGTCTCTTCTGCAATCAAAGCTAATTCACAATTCCCTGGTTCTACGGCGATTAAAGGAAGCAGGATTGTTTGCTCCCGTAGCACCTAAGAAGGAACAGCTTTAAGACCATCGTCTAGCTGTTGTGAAAGAAAATGTGGAACGCGACTAGCATAAAGTAATGCCGCAGTTGGGGTGCCAAGAAATGATAATCTGGATTTTGTCGTGAGATTTGGCTAACGTACTCCTAAGTAGTAGTATTTAAACTAGGCGAGGATAGTCGTTTGCAACAGTTTTATATACGGAAAGTAAATGTTTAAATATACACTAAAGTTGTCATATTTCTAAACAATAATAGCTAAATTCATAAGCTCTTATTGCTCGAACGGGTCTAAGCAAATATTTTAGGGGCACTCGATAACAATTAGCAAAAATATCACGCTTGTAAAATTAAAAAAAGCATCTTTCTACATTTTGGAATGGACATAAGTTTACCAATTTCATATGATGTGTTTTAAATTGTTAATTCATGTCACTAGAACAGAAATTAATGAAATTATGTTATAAAATTGTTAATTTCACAGTTCTTAGTTAAATACAATACATCACAATCAGCAGCCTAAACACAACGTTTTAATATGAGTGCATTTATATCTCATTTATCTTGTGGGATAAAGGCTAAAACTTTGAACTGGGTTTTGCTTTGACACGCACCTAATCGGTTCTTAAGGTTTCTTTGTTTGTTTGTTGTTTTCTAAAAATTTAGTTTGACACAAATAAAACGAGATGGGTTTTGAAAATTCTAGCTTTTTGAAAACAAAAATTTGTTAAACTTAATAAATGTTAATCCCACAAAACTGGAAGTATTGATACTGCGAACCCAGCCACATTCCACACCAATGGACGTTCGGGGTCGGGCTACCCTACCCCACTGGACCTACTGTTGTAAATACGTGAAAACAATCACAGCGACAGAACCAAAAGCGGTTTTCTAGATCGTTCGAGAAATGTGCGGTGGTCAGTGCATTTGTGGAAGTTCGAGAAAGGAGGCGAGGCGGCGATATTCAGTCAGTTCCGCCGTTTTTAGTTTTAGTGTGTGTGTGTGTGTGTGTGTGTGTGTGTGTGTGTGTGTGTGTGTGTGTGTGTGTGTGTGTGTGTGTGTGTGTGTGTCAGCTGTGTATGTACGTGAGAGAAGTGGTGCGTCCTGGAGAAAAATAGCGAAGCAGTTAATGAGTGCTGAGTGATTGTATCGTCAAAGTTAGCTGTTTGAGAGACAGAGAAAGTGAAGAAATATAGAAAGGAGTGAGTCAAGGTTACGAGTACAAAACAATTGGTTTGTAATATCACGAAAGGCTGCAGACTGTGCTGCGTTGCTGTGCATTTAGTTTTGGAAAAAAATAAGCGATAAAAAGTAATTGGACTGTATTTTGTGCTTTGTCACATTACTTTTATGTGTACGTCACAAAAGATCTGTACCAAAATTAAAGTTCTCAACTTAAAACCTGTAGAGGACAAGAGTTTCAAGTATATACCCTATAATCCTAAAGCAAAATTTATGGTTATTATCTTGATTACTTGGTTAATTCTAAAAATTATTTTATACCAATGGAAGATTGCAGAATTGAGGGAACAGAAACGCTGTTTTAAAGCTTACTTCTTCATTTATTAACTGACCGTAACAAAGATATCACAGATTTTGAAAGACAGCAATAAATCATGCATTTTAAGAAGTTCTCGCTCTACTTTCTCTTATTACATGACTTATTAGAACTTACCGACTCTCTAGCAATGGTAATAGGGCATTTTACACCGTCGTAAACTGAAAATAAAGGAACATTTTTATTTATGAGATCTACATGACTCAATTTCAAATGCACCCCTTCGCCATGCCACAAAACCGTGGAATATTTGATGGGGATTCGTGCAGGCTATTTCCATGCTCGCAATAAAACAAGGATGGTAATCACGGAAAGTTGCAATTTACACGTTTTCCTCAAATTATGTTATTTGGTGTTTATGATACTGTAGTACAAACATTTGGGGCTTTACTGGCAGCAGGGAAACACTGCATGAATAACCACTGAAGTTGCACGTGTTGTATGTTACGAATGAGTTCTTGATTTTCGTCATTGGGAGGGACGATTAGTGTACGTTTGTACTTTATCTGCTGTTTCTATACACTAAAACATTCCACAGAAATGTACCTTTTGTGAACGCTAAAAAACCACACATCTTTAACAGATGTAAACAACGAAAGCAAATCATAGCTGAGATATCTCTACTTATTAATAAATGAGGGGAAGTATTTAATGAAGAATTTGCAGAGAATTTGTAGAAAAGGGCATGTGAACGTAACACATCAGATTTTCTTTTATTAAAACCAGAGTTGGTAATAGCGTGAATATCCTGATTCTCCATGTAAACCTACTATTCTTGATCCTAAGAAGTTTCATAAACACGCAGATAATAGTTGAAAACAGAAACAGAGTAAGGATACATTAAACACAAACAAATGAATAGCCATAGTCAAATGCTTAAGAACTAGACGCGGTATGCTATCTTAAAATGCCATACTCTTTCCATGTAATTGCGAGAAACAACTGAAAATATGTAGAACTTTAACAGACTGACAAAGTATTGAGCAATCTGAACCAATAGTATCCGATATCTCGAAAGTAGTTTCTGCCGTAAAAACATCCTAATTAAATTGTATATTCTAAACAAATATATATTTTTGTGTAGCACGTTTTCACCTGTCGCTTAATGCATACCAGTATACAAGATTATAATTTGTTTCTTCCAAATGCATAGAACTTATTAGGTTATTCCCAATGAGCTCAAGATGTATCTACATCTTACTTGTCATTTAAATATTGTGACAAAATGACAATCCGCCAGTTCAGTTACTTTTTTCTTACTTTATTTTCTTCTAACTGAATGTACAAATACACAGTTCGCTTTTACTGACGTTAACGCAGTCTACAGACTTTCAAAATACTATAACTCATGGCTGCGGTCTTCTCGTACCTCTAACACACAATTTGCTGTCTTTCAGTTCTGCCTTTGTCTCACAAAACTTACTTATGATACGTTCACTCAGCAATAATTAAACTGTCTCACTAACTTACTTTCGGCGTAACTGTTTCGCTCCTCACTCGCTGACTAGCGAAAAAATGACTCAACGCACGCTCCGGATTTTTCTCAAACTTCGCCTTTTATGGAACTTGAGGGTGACCAGAAGCTTCGCGAATAATCTAGAAAACCCACGTGTTATATTTTTGGAATATATTGAGGTTAAATACTAGGTTTTGGTACCTTTCCGAGTTATTTTTTATTTTATTTAATTTGATTTATATTTTTAATGACGCTCTGCACGGACACACTTGGACGGTTTATACACATGGTCTATTATGTTTAGTGCTCCTCAAAGGCACCTATTTTTTGGGTGAAATATCGATATCTAATCTTAGGTGAAATGCAGTGCTTTCTCCACTTACTAGTACGTGGTACATAAAGTAAAAATCATCCCCTTGAAGCTGCAAACTGCTTAACAACAGAGGCTGAAGTCGATTCAAATGATAAGAAGAAGAGGGTACGTTTAACGATGCTTTCCTGGGGGCCGAGAAAGCAGTAAAGTGAAGCACTTCTCAGCATGAGACAAAGCTATAAAGATGACTACAGCGCATACTTACGCACTCAGTCGAAAACCTTAAAGTACACCACAAAACCTCCGCAGTTTCGGGGTTCATCCCAAAACTAGCTGCCCTGATCGCGTCATGAATTCGGTCCTGCCTCGTTACTCTTTTCTGCCTCATATGGTCGCCCATTCTTAAGGTACTGGCTTTGTGCTACCTTTACACTCTTGTTTTGATTACGAAAATACGTTGAAGCCGAAACCTTACCTTTGACTTTCCAAGTTTGATTCTACTAGGATTATGTTTCGTGTTGGAACGTAATTATGTCTATAAATCCTTTTCCGTTTTGTGCGCTGGACCAAAAGTTTGCACAATGCTCAATTTTTCAAACTTTGCCCTTAACTGAGAAAAATGCTGCTGAGCTAACGTCTACGCTTCCCTTATTCGCACTTAATGAAATAACCCAACAGAAGAACAACTGGGCGACGTCTGCAAAGAAAGCCTCCTGTGGGTGTTTTCGCAGATAAGGAAGAGATCTATTTGGGATTATCCATTCATTTCCGCATCTCTATCTGGTACAAAGACTTTTAGCTAATAGAACACTAAGCTAACTTAATTTAAGGGCATAAAACCGTACAAACCGTAGCCCGCAATCGGGGGAGTCGTAGGTTCGATTCCCGCGGCCGACCTTGGGCGAATGCTCGGAAGTATATTTATATTGCATCTCCTGAAACACTCCCTTTCATTTCATTAATTTCACCTGTATCAGTTTTTTCCAGGTTATATGTGTCAGGGGGTCGCCGGTACGATGATGCGGTGCAGCTTGCGCTCTGGAAATATAATGTTCGGCTGAGGGGAGGTGTTGGGGTTTTCTGGACGCCCGCAATGGGCAGTGATTGATCAGCTGAACCTGAATGATGGTGCGCTCTCTGTGACAACCTAGAACTCAGTTGGGCTGAAGAAATGCCTGCATATGTTAGGGACCCACCTTAGCGGCGTGCCTGTGATGCGTTCTGGCTGCCTGTAGGATACTCTCATATCATCCTTCCTTCCTCGCTCTGACGCACAATAAGCCATCAGCTGGTGTGCCGGAATACCCCCGTGACAGAAACGACAAGATTCCCATGACCTTCCTGACACATGAAATGTTCTGGGTATCTTCTCGGGTCGCTAAGTGAATGCTGGGAATGACAATTACATCCCCGAATTTCCTGTCCCACCATTTCATCTCATCTCTCATTTCATTTCATCTTTCATTCTGGTTACCTATTTCAGGGTCTTAAGTCTTGGCGGGAGTTTCGGCGTGCACTACAAGTGTATTTCTTTCTGTAAACCGTCGTCCTCCGGAACCGGGGAGGTGTCCCAGTCCCGGGAACCCCAGGGGATGTAGAAGGGGGGTAGGGGAGTCTATTGTGCGAGCCGGCACCGAAGATTTCAAATGTGTAGTTTTTAGGGAACCTGCCCTCCACTGTCGTCTCTCCTTGTTCGGCCATCCTTAGAATCCTCTCACCTCACCCCTCCCTTTCCGGGGAGCGCTCCGTGAGGGGGAAAGAGACAAAAGATTTCATTGTTGGAGGTCCTAAGTCCCAGCTTCAAACCGTGGCATAGTCTTACAGAGACGTTTAAAAGTTCTAATACTTGTGTGTCTTTGCCTAAACGCGGTCAAACACGACATCTGACAGTTGCTTCAGAAGAAATTATGTTTTAGTTGCAATAAAACACCACGTACGAAGGAAGGTATAGTATATGTATATATTTGGGCATGAGCTTGAGAAACATGAACGTTGGTCAATGTTGACAATATGTAACTAAATTGTTGTGTTAGCTTGTAACACCTGCGTAACGGTTTTGTTCCTTTGATGTTCATTTTACGAAATTCGAACTGAAGACAAACGTTGGCTTGCTTTTGAAGCTCTCTATACAGCTGTTTTAACGTGCGCTACAAGCAATCAAGTTCCTAGCTTCTTCATTAGTGTTGATTCTCTCAGCATGCTACACTCGAAGCAATTCTTGCCCCTTTTTATAGATACGCAGTTAAACAGAATCTACGTATGTTTTTAGGTAAAAGATTCAAGGTCAACTTCCGGTCTTAGAAGCTTCTATAAATTGTTACATCCATATTTGCGGCAAATCAGTAGACAGCTCCAAGAGTAAAACACACCGCGACACAATGAATCACATTTTCAGACCCTAGAATTTGTAAACTTTGTAATAGAGATGATGAGGGCTACTTGCATGAATGACCGGAATGCTGTTCCTACCACTATTATTGATGAATATATGTTGTAGAATAATTAAATGCCTAACAGCCATCAATAATTAAAATGACACCTTTAAAATGGCAGAGGAATGGACAGTATCTCATGAACTAAGAGAGAAAATCATGATTTCCGTTCTGAACAATCTCTAACTAGGCTGAAATATTGGATAGTGTGCTGGTGCTTATTTGTTTTTATAATAGTCTGGGCGAGGTGCTGAAGCCATCTCACCATAAAGCCTGCTACTATGACGTTATGATAGCAACCTGTGAAGTACAGAGGAATGCATGCACCACGTGTCAGTGCGTTCAAGGTGCAAACAGTGTTAGCCGAGTGTATTTCAGTTACGTTTTCCGCTGAATATTCACAGTATGGGTGCTTTTGAATATATATTCGACGTATTTAGTAAACGCTTCCAATCAAGTTTATTCAGTGGTAAGGCATAGTTAAAAAGGTGAGAGTTAATCCCAATTTTAAAAGCTTAAATACGAAAACAAAGTAAAAAGCTTTGTGCGTGCGTTTAACTTTGAGCTTTATAGAGAGATTGTATAGCTATGCGGCTCTGAAACTTTTTGTAAGCTCTTTTTGTGTTAGTGTTTGTTCCTGAGGAAGGATAAATCTGCTTGAAACAGTAAAGGTCGAGGTTACTCGTGTATAATGCATATAATTTCTATGTTTCATGTTGCATAACTTCGCAAAATTTTCTAAACACGCTAATGTCTTAGACCTCTTGTTTATTCAAGTGCTTTAAACTGTTTCTTTTTTCTGATAATTCAACGTTTAATCTATTAGTAGTTTTACCTCAGTGAAACACCACATTTGTTTTCTCAGAACATATTTTCATACTTTACTCCTTCGCAATTCATTACCGAAATCGTATGTAATTTATGTGGTTTCGAAATTTAACTTTTCCTTCTTCCTATCATCAGTTGTAAGGCTAGCGTTAGTACGTATATTGTCGGTGGAGGACATTATCCCCCATGTGAGGTCTGACATGGGCTACTTGGCCTCGTGAGGTCCTCGAGGATCAATTGATGGCCTGCTTGATGGTAAAGGCGAAAGTGTATCTAACATGGTCAGGTAGCATAGTGTTACGATGGCCTATGGCAGTGGTCACACAACAAAGAATAGTCGATTCCGGGCTGCCCGATACCATTGGCGCGGCACGTAACAAATGCGCTCAAATTCAACTTTCCTCACACCACTCATGCGAGACAACACACGACTAACAACCAAGTGGCAACTCGAAGGGTTTTCCAGGGCATTCGAGAAGTGCCCGGCAGCCGGCGTGCTTTTAGAAGTTCGAGAAAGGTCCGTATTATGCCATCCTCGCTATATAGAGGCGAGTTAGAGTTTTTACGGTTAAGGATATGAGTCGTTCAGTGTGTCAGTAATTGCGAGACAGCTGTGTGTGAAAGATACGTCGCGTCGAAGTGAAGAGGTTTTAATGAGTATTGAGTGATTGTATCCTCAGAGTAAGTATATGAAAGACAGAGAAAGTGAATAATGACAGTTAAAGGAATTAGTCAAGGCTAGGAGAAAAAACAGTTATGAGTTATAATATCATGAAAGACTGCAGACTGTGTGTCACTAGAAAGGAGTTGTTTTTGTACAAAAATTTAGAAAAACTAAAGCGGTTAAAGTACCTGCACTTATTTGATCATTTTGTCACAATACTGACCTGTGTCAACCAATTACATTGATTTTTTATTATATCTTATGGAGATAGAAGGAGATAATGCAGCGGCTGTGCGATAAGTCTTACCACCTCGAGCTGTCCTTCCAAAGGGCTTAGTTAGTAAAATTAGTTGAGTTGGTTTTCCATTTTTAATAACATGTCCCATATTAGATTCGTTTCTGATTTATGGACAACTTTTTTATTATCAATAAATGCACCTAGACAAAGGACTAACTTCACTACGTTTCTCAGTTAATTGTGTTACTATGGGAGTACTTCTAAGGGCGCCTTAACACAATAAGGATTAATTAACTTTCAATTATTGCTTGGCGGCATTTTTTATGGTTTCTCAGGCCTTATAAGCCGCTCGTCCCCTCTTTTCTGTTTCGGTGATCTACCAAACGCACTTTATCTCATCCAACAACTCGATTTCATCTTGGGTATAACTCCCTTGAGAACTTCGGTGCAAACCAAAGGCAGAGAGGAGAAACCTCCCATACAAGCTTATTTGGTGGCTGAAGAAGGGCAATGGAGTCAGTGAGCAGCATAATCTTGTTCCTGGACAGGGTGAGCTGCTTGGAAATAGAGTGGCTAGATCCATAAAGTTATCTTCAAGTTGGTCCAGACTTGATAGAGACAGCCCAGCTAAAGGGTAATGCGGGACAGGTAAGGATGGAACCAAGCGAGATATAGCCCTTTTTTTCGTGAGCGGGAAAAAGGGAGGAAAACGGGGAAGTGGATGGTGCTTGTAAAGTGAGCCACGCTGCCACGTTTCGCTACATTACCCCCTTTTTCCATTGAAAGAATCCATACCCTACATCCAGTTTACGTTCCAACCTTCAGGAGTGGCAAAATAAGCTTCCATGGTCGTTGGTTCCAACGTTCATCAGGACTAATGGGTATTGCTATGAATTTCTGGTCATTGCAGGACAAACTTAACACACTATTTATAATTACCCTAAGAACTACACAACATTCGAACAGATGTAGCGATTTACCTAAGAGTATATGAGGTGTATTATATACTGGTTGCTTTTTGCCTAAGGATCAGAGGAATTGTATAAAAGCAGTAGGAAATGGAGAGCTCTACTGATTAGTTGTCCTCTCTTTTACTCGAAACCTGCAGAACTCATGGCTCTAGTCGCAATATTCCGTTAACAGATCAAATCTCTCTCTCCTTCCCCTCATCCTACCAATGTGTCTGTTCACGTACTTTCAGAATTGAAAATAAAGCCTTTCTCTGATGCATCGGTAAGGGTTAAGTAATCATTACTTTTACATTATAAAGGTTTCGCTCTTTCTTGGAGATTTCATGCCTTCGGATTACACTAATTCCCATGGTATCCCGAATTCCGGCTTGCGCTCTGAAGCAGGTATTTGCTGTTGTAGCACCTGGGTTCGAACCTACCTCTAGCATGGCGGATCCTTTTTACTTGTTTCCCATTCCTTCAGGGTTGTTTTTTTTTTTTTTTTTTTTTTTGCAAGTTATAGATTAAGTGGCCGTGAAAATAATGCAGATAACTTTAGAGTGTAAAAATTTTCATTTGAAGTTTAGAAGCATGGAGCCACAGATGTAGTATAATAACAGTATGAGCATAATATTTGAAGTCTGACTTAATGGAACACCTTCATATTTTCAGTCAAAATGAAAGGCAACCCACACAAAAGCTAGTACATACTTGTCCCAGCTAATGAGTACTGGTGTATAACGAAAAACCAATCTTTCTTAGATACAGGCGAAATATGAAGAAAACATTTGTATAAAACTAAATTTCTTTGGAAAAGTGTGAGGATATGAAACAAGAAGTCCCAAAATATTATTTCTGAGCCAAATAATTTTAGGTTTTTTAGCAAGTTTAGTTCATTAGTTTAAAAAGTTTAAAAAAGGCTTGTAGATTTTAGTCACAGGGGCGGCGCCGTGGCCGAGCTGTTTGAGCGTTCACCTACCACCTAGGCGGCCCGCGTTTGATCCCAGGGACCCACATGTGGTATTCGTGGTGGCGTCAGGGCCGGTTTTCTCCGGATTCTCACTTTCCTCCGCCACTCATTCCACCAAGTGCTCCGTTATCACTTTCCATTCATCTATTTCGCCCAGCATAGCACAAAATTTAATGTGCATGGAGGAAATAGTGTATTAAAATGTAAAGTAGAGAAAAAACAATTTTTCTACACACAGGCATCACGATGATGAATCAGACTGTTTGGTCTCTCTTGTCCAGTAGTCTCTCTCCTCAGATTCATAGCTTAACTACTTTTTTCCACTAATTTTGGGTGTTTTTGAGCCCTTTTTGGCCCCTATTTTGTTCCGGTAGTGCCGAAGATTTTAGCAGAATAGGGGTGTTTCAATGTAGCGCACATTGCATATAAAAGCCTGCACTAGACCTTTAAAAATGGCGGAGTCTAAAATGTTTCGCTGCCAACCGATGACTGAAGGTTTGGGGGAATTTATAAATGTAAACCTAAATATCCTTAATTTGTAATAATTTCTTCGGTCATTTTTCAGTGCCAGGTTCCCTTAACTAGGACGGTGAAATTTACGAATATTGCTGTAAATATCTTGGATAAACACGAACCTAAAATTATAACAGTGTTGATTTGCATCATAGTCTGAAATAATCGAAGACACATTGACAAATTATCTCATGCTAACATCAGCGTGGTAAAAATAATTTTTAAACAATGAGTAACTTTGTATTCCTCTAATGTACATTTTTGGATACAATGGTTTGAAGAGAATTTTGGACAGAATGTTTTCTTTCATTCGGTTTCTCTCTGTGATGTAATCAAATTTCATTTACGTCCCATTTAGCCGGCTCTAAAAAGGAGTGAATATTCCTTCCACAGTATGTTTCTATTTCAGGGAAACCGTGATGCATCAAGGAAGTCTGGTGAAAAAAGGAAGAAACGAAACGCTCAATCAAGCGTGGTTCTAACAACCTGTCATCTAGGTTACCTAAGCCAGCGTGTTGTGAAATGCTTGTATTGAGGCAATAAAAGTTAGAAGGGATCATCTTGGCTCTAGTTTCGAGCGCTGTTTAAGGATCTCTTAAATCTTTGCTCCAGTTCTGGGAAAGTTAAGCGGTCAGGCTGGCTCGTCTGATTAAATACTGGTGTGAGGTTACTCTTAAATGAACCACTCCGTTACTTCATTAAAGCAAAACCTTCCTGCAAACAGTGCTGTTCTTTATGCAAGTCACTTGATATCTTGGGCACAAAAAGGAACAGGAGAGTATCGGACTGTGTTGGAGCCATGTGAGCAGGAAAGTGTCTGCAGCTAGTGAGTAAATATAAAGTGAATGAGCAGTAAAGAAGGCAAACAGATGAAGTGTGTGACTTAAACTGAAGTTTATATAAGCACTGTAAAATGTTATGGATTAAAAGTAAGGGAAACAGTGGAAGGTCATTATTTTACCCCAAAATCGTGAGAATTTAGCTAAAATTGAATGAGGTTACTTGTTGCACAAGATAGATTATAAAAACATTGAGTTGTGCAAAGTGTTAGAGGTCAAGTAGGTATGTCGTAGACTTCAGTGTGATATTGCAATAATGGCATAAGTTGGCATGTCCACAGAACTTGGGGAAATTACTGAATACTTCTGCTAAATAAACAATCCTTATGAACAACAAACTTCAATCTATTGTAGTAAAACATAACTTAAGTATGCTTGAGGGAGCATTTTCATCTGCATTTTAGAAACAATTTAAGGCAATATATTTGTGTTACAAACAGAGTCTAATTTGGGACATTGCCACATTTAAGTTACATAGTATATAAAATATTTCATAAAACATGTTTTCATTGCTCTGCACCTACACATGTAGAAATTGTACTCTTCATGTCTACACTTAGTAAATAACGTGTAAAATGTGTTCTTTTACTGAACTTTCCGTCTATCAACATCGTGCATTAACTGCCTTTGTGATCAATGGAGCGAGGGGAATTAGTTACATTCCTATTATCGATACAGAATTGTTCTTATACTGGGAGGTCTGATCGGAGGTACCCTCAGCCTAGAGAAGCTGCAAGCCTGAAAAGTAACAGCTGAAAGTCTGCACATAAGCAGTCCCTTTAAGCTTGTCATACCTGTCATGTACCTCCGCTGCCAACAAAGGTTCCTTCTTGTCATGATTTGCTTTGTGGATGACAGTAGACAGTAGATACAGTGTTGGTTACTTTTATGATAATGATAATTATCGTTAAAAATGCTGAAATACACAGTACAAATGTGTAATATTCTCTAACATTCACTGTGGTTGCCATGCAAAAATTGACAGCATTACACAAGTAGAAAGGAAATTACTCTCCTGGTACTCCTCAAGAATGGGTCTTAGAGCCCAACGACACGTATCTTACAAAGGATGGGAATGAACCTAATATCTGGTTAAAACGCTAACATATGTTAATAGCCTAGCTACATGCTTTGTAACCTTAATTGGTATTTTGGACTTTAAATTTGGTTGGAGGGAAGCTAATTAATTACCAAATCGGTGCCATAGTGGCAATAGTGACTGTTTCATCATAATTTCTTTAGCTTTTGGCTAACAAATCCCTTTACATATGCTTATAATTCCAAGGCGTTTTCATTGGTGTAAAATACTTTGGGGTCGCCGTCCTAATATTAAAACAGTAAGAAAAATTCATGGGAACATTGTCCCGAAAACCATTTGTTGGAGTTATTACCTTCAATAACTTCATTGACTCCAACTATTATTAATTTGATAAAACTATTATCCGCTGATTATTTCATTGTCTTCTTTGTAGAGCAGAACACGTATTTATGTGATGAAAGATACCAATATGCAGCACATGTATGACGTAGCACATGGGAATGCATAATGAGCATATGAACAACACCTGAGAGTGACTCATTTGAGGAAAGTGTTTCGCAGGTTGGAAGACTAAGAGATGTACAGGGCGTTGATCGTGAAAAACAAATTCTTCGTGATGTGGACGCAAGCCCATCGGATGGCACAGAACGCATAAATAAGAGGATCATATTGAAATTTTTCATGAAAATCTTCTGTACCCTATCACCTTCAGTGGGTGCAAGGATTAAATATGGCGGACTTAGAGTCAAAAAGAGTTTCCTGCTATTGCATGTTATAGATTTCAGCTATGCTTATGCATTTCTTAGGATGCACTTTGTCAATGATAAGGCTAGGTTTACTCGCCACGGTATTCTCAATTTTCAGAACCCTTATGTACAACTGGGCCTATGAAAACACTCTTGAAGTACGACAGAGAGACATCAACAGAGGGTCTTCCTAAACTTTTGGGGATGAATAATTCACGATCACGTTATTGATCCCCGTCTTTTCCGTCCCCGCCTGAATGCAGAGTTGTATCCACTGTTTCTCAGAAATTATTTGCATCATTTAATTGATGATGTGCTTCTGGTCCTCAGCCAACGAATGTGGTTTTTATATGATGGTCCACCAGCTCATTTCAGTCAGATAGTACGTAGGTTCTACAAGAAAAATTTCCGCGTAGATGGCTTGGCCTAAGGTAATTAATTATATTGCCTGCTCGATCTCCTGATTTGAATCCATTAGATTGCTTCATCTGGGTATATTTAAAGATCCCGGTTATGCGACTCCTACACTGAATATTGACATTCTGAGAGAACATATTCACACTGAATTCGACTAAATACAAAACATTCCAGGAATTTGCAACACAGAACGTCATATCAGAGAAAGCTGGCTTAAGGCATAGATCGAGGAATATTTTCAACTTTCAATTTTGTATGGTAACTGAACAATAAATAATTTTCCGACCTATGTTAATATTAACTTTTCTTACAGTTTTGATGTTGGGAGAGCGTCCTCGAAATATTTGTCACCGTTAATGATACGTGCTGCATATGAACTGAATATATGAGAGTAGAAGGCACTAAGTTTATTTCATTTTCATTGGCATGGAACTTCCTAACATGAACTTACCCTTTCTATCATAGCCAGTTTGAATAAAAGGGAGTTGTTACTAAGAGCTTTGACATTTTGCAGGTTAAGAGGAAACCGGTATACCATACGGAATGAAATGTGCTGATTAAATGAAACCGTGCTGTTTTTAATGCTAGCTTTTATTCATGCCATTGAAATGCTTAAACGTCGTCTTGCAATTTCATATGTTTATGAAAAAGCTAAGTTAATTACCCTACATAAAGGAACATATACAGTTAAATGTGTCCAAATATGCTGAGAGCAAGTTGACGCACACGAAGTAGATGGAGAGAAGTGCGGATACTTACAAAACAACACAACAACAACAACAACAACAACAATAATAATAATAATAATAATAATAATACTAATACTAATAATACTAATACTAATAATAATAATACTAATAATAAATAATACTAATAATAAATAATACTAATAATAAATAATACTAATAATAAATAATACTAATAATAAATAATACTAATAATAAATAATACTAATAATAAATAATACTAATAATAAATAATACTAATAATAAATAATACTAATAATAAATAATACTAATAATAAATAATACTAATAATAAATAATACTAATAATAAATAATACTAATAATAAATAATACTAATAATAAATAATACTAATAATAAATAATACTAATAATAAATAATACTAATAATAAATAATAATAATAAATAATAATAATAATAATAATAATAATAATAATAATAATAATAATAATAATAATAATAATAATAATAATAATAATAATAATAATAATAATAATCAAAATTCTAAGGCTTTCACGGCCGGTGTCAATACTAGATGCAATAATATTGAATTTATTTGCATATTATTGCATCTAGTAATAATAATAATAATAATAATAATAATAATAATAATAATAATAATA
Source organism: Tenodera sinensis (assembly GCA_030765045.1). Classification (NCBI taxonomy): domain Eukaryota; kingdom Metazoa; phylum Arthropoda; class Insecta; order Mantodea; family Mantidae; genus Tenodera; species Tenodera sinensis. Next base: position 70,856,560 of record CM060964.1, on the reverse strand, counting down.
ATAATAATAATAATAATAATAATAATAATAATAATAATAATAATAATAATAATAATAATAATAATAATAATAATAATAATAATAATAATAATAATAATAATAATAATAATAATAATAATAATAATAATAATAATAATAATAATAATAATAATAATAATAATAATAATAATAATAATAATAATAATAATAATAATAATAATAATAATAATAATAATAATAATAATAATAATAATAATAATAATAATAATAATAATAATAATAATAATAATAATAATAATAATAATAATAATAATAATAATAATAATAATAATAATAATAATAATAATAATAAAGCAAAGGAAGATAGCAACCCTGCTGACCCACCCCACGCGCGGTGCCTGTATAAAGGACGCTCAAGATCAGGCTGTCTCTGGAGAAGTGTCCGGCGGTCGACGTATTAGTAGAAGTTCGAGAAGGGAGTGTTACGTCATCCCCGCTATACCAGTTGAGTCAGCTGCGCCTTATTTTCCAGTTTTATGCAATCCGCATTTTATACTCTACATGAAAACATCGGCTCCTATGCTCGGTTCTATCCAAATATTTAACATTGATGTCTTTGGTCACACAATCGATGTAATTAATATGTACCAATATAGATGTTTGAGCATCGCCTTTTAATATACTCGTAATTAGACAGATGACGTTTGCACTTCTGCAAATGTTCACTGGGACCAGCAAATACTAAATGTTAAACGGAATGTTTACCCCTCACATTACTAGGTAGCTCAGTTGGAACGAGCGCCCGATTCGTAAGTGGATTACCGTCTGGTGTAGATGTGGTTCGATTCCCCTGCAGGTGCTATCTTTTACTGTGTAACATTCACAAATAACATTGGCTGAACAATCTAATGTTAAAAGCTGTTATTATTTTAATTTGTAAATTGTTTTATTTCCATTTTATGGTATTGTTGTCGTCTATTAGGATATCTCTCCCGGTATAGATGCTGAGTTGCTTTGTACATTGGCCTTTGTTTCTCCCTGGATCAAAAGCATATCATTGTGTTCGAATAAATGGTGAAGGAATGGCACGAAATATCATGCAACAGCTTACACGTAGAGAACGGAGTCGGCATTCTAATAACATACATCATGCTAGGCCAATGGGTCAGAAGTCATTATACCTGTTCTATTACAAAATAAAGACAACCAAAAACGATTTAAGTTATTATGTCCTAAACTGTCAGCGAATTTATAATTAGATTATTGCGAAGTCGGTTTCAAAGTTTTGATGAGCATAAGAAAGAAAACACTGTACAATGTTGAGACGCGAACCCATGTCTCACAGTTTAGCGTACAGGACACAGTCATAATTCTCTTCAGCTACTTCAAAACTTCACTAAGAGCACATTCCGCGTTCAGTAGTATGACTTGTATACCAGGCGCTATGTCATTGCCACTTAGCGAGTTTTCGTGCTTAATTTAAATAAACCGTTATTTAATATTATGTACGTTTTGACTGTACGGGTACATGGTGAGTGAGGCATGTCTTAAATTTTTGCAGCCAACGCCTGCTCGAAGTGCAAGAATCCACCATTTTCTTTTTATTTCGTGATATTAGTATACTCATATAATTGGTCCATTTTTTTCAGAGGTGTTTACTGAGTTACGCTTCATGTATACTCTAATAAAAAGTTTATAAAATCGACTGGAAACAGGAATTCGCTTTCAGTAAACCAGTCGTATATTTCTGAATTGTACTTTAGCGAGGAGTACGTTCTGTCTTTCAAACAGCTGTTTCTCTGAATTTTGCGCATTCCACTCTCTAAGAACGTCAATCAATACTTTTTAGTCAGAAAAAAACTTGACTAAAGCGCACATGCCGTTTGATGGGTGACCTACCTTCTAAAAAAAATAAGGGGTGGCTGATTCACCCGGTATAAGGAGGCGAGGCGGTGACAGTTCCAGTTCAACTTTTAGTTTGTGTGAAAGGGGTGACTCAAGGTTACGCGAAGAAAACAGTGGTGTGCTGTTATATCACGAAAGACCATAGTGTGTTAACGTCAGTAACAGAACAGTGGAGCACGAGAAGGGAGAGAAGTAATTGGACTGGATTTTTGTAGTTTTTGTCACAACAACAATAACAATAACAAAAACAAAAACAACAACAATAATAATAATACTAATAATAATAATAATACTACTAATACTAATAATAATAATGATGATGGTAATCATAATGATAATCATAATAATAAGCATAATCATGATCATTATAACAGTGATAATAACAATAATAATAATATTAATAATAATAATAATAATATTAATAATAATAATATTAATATTAATAATAATAATAATAATAATATTAATATTAATAATAATAATATTAATATTAATAATAATAATATTAATAATAATAATATTAATAATAATAATAATAATAATAATAATGATAATAATAATAATGGTGATGATGATGATGATGATGATGATGATAATGATAATAATAGTAATAATAATAATAATAATAATAATAACAATAATAATAATAATAATAATAATAATAATAATAATAATAATAATAATAATAATAATAATAATAATAATAATAATAATAATAATAATAATAATAATAATAATAATAATAATAATGATGATGATGATGATGATGATGATGATGATGATGACAACAACAACACTAACATAAACGGCAATTTCCTGCTCAATATTACTACCGTGGATGAAGAAGTAAAAATCATAAATCAGCTCACCGGCGACCAGGAGTGACAAAGGATAATTTTGGCTTAGAGTTCAGTGTTTTCCTTGTCCACTCACCTCAGTACCTCTTTTCTTTACGTCTGTTGGGCCAGTAAGCCCTTCCACTTATATACGCTGAGACATTTTCATCTACTTAATTTATATTGAGCTCCAACTGAGGAGAAGTTGATCCTGGCGAAATGAAATGTGCTCCTACTTCAAGTCCTAAAAAAAGGAAACCTGTAACACTAAGCAGTAGGTGTTGTACAAATGGAGCACGTATGGTGTCTGTAATTTAAATGCTACATAGGGAATCGCATAGAATCATACAGAAGCAATGTTTTTCATAGGCTCCAGGAATATAATTAAACCTTGATAACCAATGGATTCTCCACTTTATCGTTATCACTACAGACCTGGTTGTTGCCGTGTATGTTTTAATTGTCTGTTTACTGGCCATCAGTAAATGGCAACAACGACCTCGAGAAAGAGCCTGAGATTCCCTCTACAGTCTGGAATTAAAGTAAATCCTGGGCTTCATTTCCGTGAAAAGTCAACTTGTGGGAGTTTGAGCAAGAACACAAGATTTTACGACGCATTCCGACGGATGTCATTCAATTACTTTCACGGGCTATGTCAACAGATAATTCCAGACGACTTTGTGTGTACGGCGGTAAAATGTTTAATAATGCTGACACCATCTTTCTTGTGTCTCACTACGAAAGTCAAACAGCGACATTATCCAGCGTAGAGAGGTCCCTAAGATTACACGTTCTTTTTTATGCTTTCGACGTTCACTTTCGACCCCGAAGTTCCAACTTCTAGGTTGCTTATCTCAGAAGTCTTGTTCGAAGTGGATACAAGAACAGGAGTGCAATAAATGCTTGGCAGAACTGCTAGCTAGACTGTTAAAGCATTTTAGCTTTAATTAACAGAGGTCATTGTAGAGGGACTTACTAAGACAAACATTTTATTACGTTGAAGTATCACACATACATCTCTCTTTCTTTTTCTTCTTCAACATTTTGTAGTGCCTGTTCCATGTTTATGATATTTCACTAAAAGTTCGCATACTAAGTAATTATTTCAGTAGATTTTAAGAAAGGCAACCCTGGTTTCCCAAAACATATTAAAAGAAAGTAAATTGAAAATAAACAACATTGCTTCCAGATTAGAAAACAAGCTGATGAAGTTTACACACTAACAGTTTTAGGCAATTTATTTATACTGTGGCGTATTAATAAAAAAAACGTGGAAAACGAGCTACTTAAAGTTTTAAACATTTAAATTCTCTGAAAAATATATAAATTATAAATGAAAAAGACTTAAGCGAATCTTAACGAAACAACTCTTAGAATTGCCTAGAGCCAAACATTAAAATTATTAATTAATTCATATCTTTCTGTTTATACCGTAAATATGTACAACAATTAGACCAACTGGTGTTTATTAAACTCGCTTTAGAAAAGGTTTCCCCATAAGAAGCACTGTTATGGGATGACAAATTTACTCTCAGTGGAAATTCCGATGGTTTCTTATCACCGTTATCTGCATCAAAGTTGCCTATGTCTCAAGAAATTCTTATTCAGGCATGTTCTTTACTTCGCACCGAATGTCAATTATTCCGAGTTTTCCCCACTCATCATCAATTTTCTGAACCATACTATGTTCAATGGGATTTAACAACCCCACACGCATTGGTGATGACAGAGAAAAGGTAAGGAGATTCCGTGAGATGTTTTGCTGGATACTTTAGAGGGATGGATACAGAAATTTCAGATAGGACTCCGATTTTGTTGTTGTTAATTCGATAGTGCAACATCAGCATGAGGATTAAGATAGTGTTGTCAGATTTGTTTCATTTCTCTGCTGTGACAAACACAAGTAGTGATATTATTCTAAGTTTAAGTATTATACGTACAACACGCTACCGTACTAACGTTCAAACTATCGTATGTTCCCACTCATTATTATAGGGGTAAGGCATCCTGACTCGAACGCAGCTACAGATTTATACTGTAACAAATGAGGGCACCAGTTATGTGCGTTTAGCCTAACGCAAGCGTGTCAGTTTATGACATTGTTGCACACACTCAGGACCAAGCGCAACTGATCCGTGGAATGGAACCACTTACGACTGAGCTGAGCTAGGTGACGTCCGCTGAACTTACTGAACTCTCACTGTCAACTGTCCACTGAAAGACTGTCCGACGGGCACGAGCTAGCTCCTTATAGAATGTCTGAACACAAGGGATTATTCTGGAAAAGGAATGCTCTAGACCCGCACAAAGCGAATTCTCTGGAACCGAAAGACGGTGCACAATGACTATGGTTTTGCACGGAACGTTGTTCAGTCAAAAGGAACTAGTATTCATGTAGGTAGCCGGTCGGGTCAGTATGTTATTACTAAAGCCACAATCTTTAGTACCCCATCGTGTGTAAGAGTGTCAGTTATGCCGTGAGTGTGTACGCCCAGATCGAGAGGCCAACCATCAGCACTGAACGAAACAGCCCCATGCACACGGTAAGGTGACTAGGAATTGTGGCTTTAGTTATTACCTGCCGTCGATAATTAGCCACGGTCGCGCACACATTGTGAAATCTGAAGCATCCTCAGTGGTTAGTCACCGAATAATACCAATCCCAAAGAAGATGGTACCGCAATGTCTATTCCAAAAGCATGTGTTATTAACCTGATAAGTGTTTCATAAAGAGTAACTGTTTAAGACGATGGCTGTGTTTCAGGGTAACTTAGGTTGCAGATTGTTCAAGAAACTATGTGAAACATCCCAGGACATCTTTAGCTTAAGGGAGATATAATGCGTTTGGGGAAATGTTCTCAGAGCCAGAAGAATTTGAAACCACATCTATTACGAGACTGTATTATTTGGTACAGACATAATTAATTGACTTTAAAGCGATACAGATAGTACAAAAAGCCCATGGTTGATGTGCGTCTGGAGAAATGATGGAAAACCAGCATCGGAACAGATAACACAGCACAAGAACACCTTTTAAGAACTTTATTCCTTGGTACTTCAAATTTAATTTGTGCCTAAGGATAGAGGTGGTTAGGCATAAGTTTTACCACTTCGTTATGTTGGCAACTTGAACCATTAACGTCACAGTGGCACCTTGGTTTCGACATTTTCTTAGAATGGGGAGACACGCGTTGGTCAACAGCCCAGCTTGGGTTTGTGGACCATAAAATATATCAGAGATAGGAATCTTGTGGTTTTGACTACAGTAGGGGTTGCTTTGAAGTGTAACCAGCTACGTTAAAAGGTTCATCCGGCATGAGTTCTAGCACAGCTTTACCAGAACACTAAACTTTTATTGCTGTTGACTATGAGCGACAGCTGGGACTTATGGATGGATGAAGTCATGCGCTTCAGGTCCTTATTATTTTATTTTGTCGTATTTTGTTCGCATTGCCTTATATTTTCATCGTGTGGCAGCAGTTGAATCCGCAAACTCTGCGAGAATCTAGACTAAATTAGGTTTATAGGTTGTTGGAGATCACAGTGTTTGTAGACATTGAAGTGCAGAATTGCATTTACTTGAACATTTGACCCTATTATGAGGTCAATCATGTTCGTTATATGTATTTATATATTTTGATGTATACCTATATCAAATTTGTGGATTTTAGAAATCGCTTCAATACGAAAACAATGCTGAAGCGCGAGTTCTAATAATAGTTCTGTATTCAGAGAACCGGTCAGTCCTTCAAATTGTGTCAGTAAGTGAACAGAGTAAACACTCGATTGCACTGCTGTCACCCCTCTCCTCCATGCCTGCTCTAGTAGCAGTACCTTCCGCAAAATGACGCTCTTGTTAACAATGAAATACGCATAACTTCATCTAGTTAATGGGCTACGTTTTGGGTATGCTCTCTGTACTACCTGCGTATTTAAGTGAAAGCCTATAGTGTATATGCTGGCACAGTCAAGCATACGGAGAGATGCATCCTGTTTATGAAATAAACGTTAAATAATTCCGTAAATGTATATCTGCAGATATTTCAACTTTGCCCTCTTTGGGATAGACACAGATTTTACTCAAAAACAAAGCGCACTCAGACATTTAATCGATAGGTATGCACAGCATAGTAGATCTTGAAAGAAAATGTCGTTTTCGTGTTAGACAGAAACTTATAAACTTTTGGTGGATGATGGGGTTTATTCAAGGTTGCCCGATACTTTCGTGTGTAAAATCTTAATGAATAAATGTAGCGTTGCATAACTGTTGCACGACAGAGCGTGATTCCTTTGCGAGTAACCGCGATCCCTTACGACGGTATTTGGCACATGCACAGTAGTGTAAACAAAAATGGCGGTAAGCAGTATATCTGCTGCTGTGGAACAGGGTTCATAACGACATTTCTTTTGAAGCAGAGGATGAAACCTGCAGTTTTCGGAGACTGCAAGCACAGTATGGTGAAAAATACTATCACGAGCCAGAGTGAACCAATGGTACCAACAGTTCTATGAAGGGTGGGAGTTGGTAACAAATGAACCGCACGGACACATTCCCCCGAACTATTGTCACTTCAGTTAATACTGCGTGTGTCGAGCAAGTTGCCCATGTTGGTTTTTGAGAGGGGTGCCACAATTTAATGTTGAGTATTACTTAAAAATTGGTTTGTAATCAAAGCAATGTTATGTATAAATTTATGAATTGCTTAAAAATTCAATTTATCTCATATAATTCATGCTTTTACATATCTCATTGTACAATTTAATGGCTAATCTGCATATAATTCCAAACTAGTTGCTCATGTATGTCGTTTCACTGAGTGCGAATAAGAGGCAGCTTTGTTTACGTTGTCGCCGCCCGGCATTTCCTGAGGCACGTCCATGTGCACTAAACTTGAAGAGGCAGGTACTGAAATATCTCGCCCTGGTCATCATCCTCCATTTACAATATTATTTTAGTCTGTGCTTATTTTAGCAAAAACAATAAACTCTCCGAAATGCCCTTAGCAATGTACTTGAGATGAAGAATGGATGGGAGGAATTTCTTGATAATATTCGTGTCGCAACCTTGAAAGATGCTCCACTAATTCAGTATTTAAGTGCCTTTTCGAACAAACGGGCACACACGACCTTTTTTCTAAAAATTCCTTTCTTACTCTATCTACAACGGGGAAGTATTGTAATCTACCCAAAAATTAGATGTAGAGATTTTGCCGGAATTGTATGTTTTGAGACACCCTGAATCCAAAAAAAGCACTTGTAAAAAAAGGTACGCGCGCGCGTTCGTGTGTCTGTGTATGTGTCTGTGAACAGCATTACTCAAAAACGGTTAGAAAACGAAGTTGGTATTTAAGTTTAATATCTTTTAAGGATACAAGAAGATTTTGAAGAAAATTCCTCCACCTTAAACTACCCTTTACATGAAAATTCTTTCATTCATTTTGAGTTTCCCAAAAATGGCCCTAATGATTTTGAATAAACTGCCATATGTTCAAGATGTTTTTTATGGCAAACGAAATATATAATTTGAATTTTCCGGCTATAGCCCATGTAGTCCTATTTACTCTTGATGACTGCTGCATAAATGGTAAACCGTAAGAGAAAGACCAAATCTTGCTAAACAAAAATACAGATCTCGTTAGAACATAACAGTGCATGTCCAAATGCATTTTGTTCTGGAGTGAACCATTTTGGGAATATTCCTCGTTAATTGTGCGAGTTTTACGATACTTATACTTTCACTCAAATGGAAGGTCGTTATTCACTCTTCTATTTTTTGGGTGTGTAAAGAGAATGGGATTTCAAAGCCTTCATATAGCGACCAGCTTTAAAAATTTGACTATCGCTCAAAGGCTGCTGTATTCCCATGTTCCCTTTGTCTCTACTAGAAAATTACCAATAAGATAATTCATACAAATGTTTATCTCGACTAACATGAAGATAGAGGAATAACGGTTTGTAAGAATATTTAGCACAGGAGTAGAGAAAGTCATGTGAGGTCAACATATCCGATTTTTTTATCATGGAGCACCAATCGTTATATCCAGTGAGATCTCAGTTTCGAATTTTTGGGGTGAGTGAGTGATTAGGGTTTAAGGGCCCGTCGACAGCTAGGTCATTGGAGCCCCTCGAAGTTTTGGGTGGAATACAATACCTTCTCTACCTACTACGTACGTGGTACAGAAAGTAAAAGTAAAAGCAAGAGCACGAGCCATGAGGGACATTTTGAGCTATATCGCACTTGCGAAAAGCTAACATCCCTCCTAATTAGTTACCTGATTATGGAACTAGGACTTTCCTGGTGGAGCAGCCTGTTCTTAAGCTAAAGAAGAAAGTGTGACGACGTGCACCTTAAGCATGGAGAGCACTGGGTACACAACTCCTGACGCCCGGAAATGAGCACTTGTTGCATAAAGGAGCCGCGTGTCTCGGGTGTTCGATCTGCTGAGCTCACAGAACCGATGTTTGTGATACTTTCAAACGTCGCCCTTGATGTGACTGATTACACGTGGGTGTACGTGAACAAACTCGCTTTTCTGCAAAGCTTTATCCCTAGGTCGTTGGCATGAGGCTTTGCTTTTGTCCAAGCCCGTTCGTTGTTGACAGGTTCAGCGTTATCGTCGTCCAATCTCTCTCTGCCTGCACCACCCTCTTTTTATCCTCTTATTTCTCACAAACTCCTCTTTTTCTCGCATTGTACATAAGAGTAAGACATGGTGTTTATCACGTAATCGCACCCCACATTAAATCTGCCGTCTGATCCCTACTGCATTACGCCTTCCGCAAAGGAATTTACTTGTTTACAGTGAAAGGGAGGCTTTCGAGAGAACTCATTCTCCGCCTAGTTTGCACGCTCAAACACATCTGCAGTTTTCATCGCTAAAGAAAGGCACCAAAGACGGCATTTCTGTTATCTTTTTCACCTGCCCTTCGACTGACATCGTGTGAAGCAATACCTAAATTATCTCTATTCCATCACCCTCTACTATATATACTCAGTGGAAGGTGTATACGGGTCATCCACTTAGATGTCAAATGAAAACTTGGAATACATTTTATTTAATGGACGCTTATTTCAGAAGAAAGGACATTCTGTGAAACTCGTGGTATTATGATACATACGAGACGATTAAGGAAGTTATTATTGAAGTATGATTAAAGAGGGCAGAGAAACAAGACATGGTACTATCAAAATCAGTCGATGTCACCAGATTTATACCCTGTTGTTTTCTTATGTTTTGGCATTGCTATCAAGTAATGAAAATGAAAATGTCTACGGATAAATACTGGGACAGAGTCATTAAGGAAGCCATTCAAATCAAACTACATCCAAACAATTACAACAGGGACCGCGGTCTTCAGCTAAGCCCTGCCTGGACAATAGCCATGAAACACATTCACAACAGCAACTATAGTGATTCTGGTCCAAGTACTGACCCTCAAGAAAACACTGTGGCCGGTGACAAACATAGCCCGAAACAGCAGGCCCAATCACAAATCGTCACCCGCTCATTGGCCAGGGCAACGCAACCCCCTCTCATCTAACATTGTATATATAGGGGGAGCGGGAAAATAACGGTCATTTCATTCTGACGAAGGCCATGGAGTTTAGAATGGCCGAAAGCTCAATATTTTCAAACCTCACACGGCTGATCGCCCGTGAAACTTTAATAAATAACGTGCGCCGTGAAAGCTTTAAATCTTACACAATGAAAATGATATTCATTAACTCTGTTCATCACCTAAATATCATAGGGATGAAATATGGTAGCGAAATTGATGAAGTTAAATCGAAAATAATGGCAGTTTGTGGGAAATATCCTATCCCAGTAAAATTTGTGCAAACAGTAAATTGTTAGAAAGGGTGAGTGCATATTAAGTGTTTTAGCTACAAGATATTTTTACTTGGAAACTCAGAAATTCCAGAAAAAAATATTAAATTTAACACAACTATGGGTATCATTAACCAAGTCCTGAAGCCGTCTCCGGTAGAGAGGCATACCAGAACACGCCTTTATAAGACTCTGGCACGACTCACTCTTTGCTATGGAAGTGAGGCATGTACACTCAGAAGAACAGATGAACGTCGAATAACAACTAGTGAGATGCGATTCATGAGATTCAGAGCAGGATACACCAAAAGGGACCACATCCGTAATGAAGATACATTGAAAGAACTTCAGGTTCAAACTGTGTTAGACGTCATACAATATCAGAAAAGAGGAAATGACCATATGTTCCGCATGCCCAGGACTAGAATCTCTAAAGCAGTGCTTCAGTATTGCCCAATAGGTAAGTGACTTCTTGGCCACCCAAGGAAGAGGTGGACAGGAAATTCTGATCTGAGATCGTAATGGGTCACAAGGTCCAATACCTGGAAGGATAATGATTGAAGCATGTGTTAGAACGGCAACTTCTCTACATTTGTTTCCATTTTTGCTTTCTTCCTCAACATTTAGTCTGGTCAAAATTGAGCTTCTTTGTACGAACTAAAATTTACGATCAAGTTAGGGCCGGTGAATAACTGATACCTCATACCCCTGCATACACCCTTGCTGGCTATAAGACCTTCATACATACTCATTACCAACAGTGTACATAATCTTTACCTCCTTGCACTCAACATTAAAATAAGAACATAATACTTGAGTAGTAATTCACGTTTACTGGACATTTTAATCAAATCATTCACTTTATTTCATTCTGTTACCTAAGATTCTTAAACAAAAGCACTGATTTTACATTTCTTTCCAATAAATACCTCATGAGCCACCTGAAGCTTTTATATGGAATATTTATCAACTAATCGGCTTATCTGGCGTTTAATTAGGTTACATGAAATAAACATCCAGGTTGAAACACATTTTCCGTGATTATCTCCTTTAAAATTAAAACAAATGTGCCTGGCTTGCCCCATTATGGTAATGTATGGGTAAAGATAGACCATTCTGGTTTAACATTTATTCTTTTTGTGTTAGATAAATTTCAAAGGCATAGTTTAATAACCTTGATCAACCTGTTATGACAAACGTTCATTAATTATGTAATTGCAGTTCCCAAGTACCGCACCCAATTTGTACTACTGTAATTTTTAAACCTTAGTTCATATTTCTGTATTACTTTCTCCTAGAAGGTTTACGATTTTCCCTATCATAAGCAGCGTACATAAATGCTATTACTTAAATATGGACAATTTGAATAAAGGAAAGTGGCATGTAAACAGTGTTGTGACAATTCCTTGCACAAATGCACGAGGCAGGTGAAATTGTATTGGCAGAAAAAATAAGGCACGCGCAACAGATATGTACCACCCAGTTCTGGCACAGAAATTTGCATTCGAAAGTTTGAAACAACGCGCTTATTTCACAATAACTTGCAATTTAGGAAGGGTGCTTCATGGCATGTCTACTCCTAACTCTTCTGTTTAGGTATCATGGAGAATAAAGTATCCTCTAAAATGGCAGAAATATTGAAGATGTCTAATAAGAACTACATTCAGCCAATTACACACTTTTCCTGTATGCAATATTTTTGCGCGTTTTGAACATTTGTGATTGGTTTCTTGCTCAATGCCTCGACATAGGAGGAAATTCGGTATAATAAAACATCTAACACTACGGCAATCTGATCTTTTTCAGTTTACTATAGTGACAATTTCTACAAAATACTATACTACAAAGATTAAAAATAAGTCCATTATACTTATATCAAACAATACATTAATGATGAACATCCTAAGTAAAAAGTTGATTGTACATGTTAAAAATCACACTTCACTGTTCAAAACGGGAGAGAATACAGTCGAAAGCATTGACTAATATTTTGAGCAAATTCTAATAGCTACATTGCCCGTGTTTTTACTTAGTCTTTTTGTGAACTATAAAATATGAGGTTGGTTATTAAAACATTGTATAATAAAAGCAAGGGGAATATACGCACATATTCCAAATATCTAGCGTTTATTTCTGTATCCGATTAAGGCTGCTTAAACTCAGCATTTTTAGAAAACGGAATAAATTGAACGAAAATGTAAATATTGATGTTGCAGTGAATTGTACGCGAGACAAAGACAGAGAGAGAGAGGGAGAGTTAGAGGGAGAACGCGAGAGATGGAGAGAAATAAAGAGAATGAAGAGCAAAATATGTAAACCAAGCTAACTGACCTGCTCTGGATAAAATTATATATACCTCTTTATAAGTAACATAGTTTATACATTTAAAATCAATGTCATAGGTATTTGTGAATAAAGGGAGATTTCTGTTCTGGGATTAGAAATCTTGTGGTGGTAGGTACAAATCAGGATGAAGCCGTAAGGTTTTCAGGGGCACCTTTCCGACACACCCCTGAATGGCGTGCTATCCAGATTAACCGTCCACCGCATCGGGCACTGCATCCTTAAAGAATGGATTGGTCTGAAATGGAGTTTTGTAGGGGAAGATTCGCGGTGGATGATAATAATCACCCTTAGCATTCGCCTAACGACCAGGGAAATCCAAGAAAGGAAAAAGCTTGGCAAGGATGATCAGGTAACTCGGAGTTCGGACCCAAGGTTTACGAAATGTAGGTCTCAAATCTTAACGCCTGAACTCGGTAAATAACAATATTAATGTACTTCAATTTAGTGTTGAGCTGTGTTGGAGAAAATACCCTTAATCGCTTGAAGACATGCAATATAAAACAAGGAGAAATTCTTGTACATCGGTGAAACAATTTTCTTTCCGTTTCTTTTGAATGTGTAAAAGAATGCTGCAGTTCTGTCTGCGTTTATCTATCCAATTAAATTGATAAGGATTATAAATAGGGGTTTGAAGTAGAGCCACACTAGTTATGCCTTAGCAAAATCCAATAACGTAGTCTGGAGGTCGAGACTTAATCATCCAGTAGATTACGTTCAATTTCAAAGGACGAAGTGCATATTAAAGTAGATATGCAAATACGAAATGCCGCGTCACCAAAATCCCTTTTCTTTGCCTTATTCCAATATGCTACATTAATTTATTCTCGTTTCTCGTGCCGTCCGCCGAACAAAGGATTATTCATTCTTCCATTAACGCTCCAACCGTTAAATGCTGCCTCACGTTTGTTTTTGCGCTTTTAAGCATTTTACTATTCACTGCACTTAGTGGAAACGAGAAATGTTACACAAAGTATTTGATGTGATAATTAGCAGGATGAGCCAATATATAACACCAACCCTTCATTTTCCCCAATTATTAACAAACTAGGAGAAAATTAAAATCATGTATTTCCTCTTAGCTGTAATATGCTCACTTATTGATTTTGGCAGGTATTCCTCTAACATTGGGTATATCAACTAACGATACATACCCATCGAACGAAGTATTAGAGGGAGTTAAAAACGCTAAATTAGAGTTTATTTGAAGTAAAGTTAATGTTAATTATGCTTTCCTCATGAACTATTACAGGTCTTTTTTTCTTTTCCCGTTTTAAGTATGTACTTCAGAACCTATTTTGCTTTGCCTTTTATTCAAATTACCTGATGCTATCATGTTTGGGAAGTAGAAATTCCTGTACTCCTTTAATTTAGCATTTTGATCTTGGATGTTAATATACTATTTAATCCTCTAATTATTGATATGTATAATTACTGTTCCATAATGCAATATAATACTATTTAAATATTATTTTATCATTAGTCTGGCTGTTTTACGTAGATTAACCTGTCAAGCTTTAGTTACGATTTACTTCACATGCAGCTTTTAAATATAACCCTTTCGGTACAAGAGGCCGTCCCACCTTCAGTTGTTGACTTGGTCAACACTACCAAGCGTGACTAATTTATCACCAATACGAAGAGACTAGCGTGGTTGAACCCTGATAGTGCTTTTAAACAGCTGACTGGTTAATTTTATTTTTACATAACTATTTCTATTATGGATTAGCGTCGGAAAAAAGAAAAGCAAGAACTATGCATCACACATGCGTTAAGTCCTATGTAGAAACTTGAATTTGTCTCATATATTCATATTTCTATCTCGTTCTGCAAATATGCACTTATCGCACTTGTACTATTGTTGTATATCTCAGTTAAACAACTGTATCTCGGGACCCTACTATAATTTTTTTTAATTTCGTTTGGCTTAAAATAGAGCTGGATCGTCGACAATACTCTGAAATGCATTTACGCAACCAAAACATTTATCCTCGAGAACGGGATAGGCACCATCTAGATGTTTATTACATTTTTGCGTTAATGAAAACACTGCAAGAAGTGTGTTTCATGAAGGTTACTTGGTACTGAGTTTTGCAATTTTTTACAAAAGTAAGTTAATTTACTTCAAGTTTTATTACAGATTGGTTTAATATAATTACGAAAAAAAGGTAGCTTTGTTGTTCTTTGTCTTCTAGAAAATACTTTTTCACAAAGAGAAATGGAGTCATAGGTAAAATGCTTCCCATTTTAATGCTTTTTATTTCTTAAATTTGACATATCTTGTACTGTTTCTAATATAGTCATTTACGATAAAAAATTAAATGTGAATTATTAAAAGGTTAATTGGAAAATGATAATATAAAACATTCCGTTTGGGTAGTTATGAAAATAATTAGAATTCCAATGCCGTAACTAACTCCTCATTGATTGGTGCTTGAAGCTATTTTGGAAAAAATATGTATTTTTTTTTTTTTTCAAAACTTTGTCAAAAATTGGAATCAAGTATCCTGAAGGCACTCACCTGGTCCAACTTTACCTTGACGGAGTGATCATATTAATCAATGTCCCCGGTTCAATTGGGAAATACATCTTTAAATTAAGTGTTCATTAATGCCGTATTCCACGTAACATCAATATTTATGACTTAGAGTCCTTACCTTGATAGCCTTTATTTTTTTGCTCTTTTCAGCTTAGTAAACACTATGTATTTTGAGAAATGTTTATAGTGCTTATTGTTTCTTTTAACACAAACAAGTTTAAAGCCTAAAATGCCTATTTAATTGATCCTATACCATTTACATAGGAAACCACTGCGTTTATCTTTAAAACTGCAAAATCACTAAAGTGTGTACTCAACTTTTTTTTTATTTCTTAAACTAATTAAAATAACGAAATGCCTGCCCAGAATCTCTTTACATTACATGTATACTAAGCTCAAATTGAAACATTGGGACAGTAGAAACCTAGGAAGTATCATATGTATTGCCATTTAAAGATTAAAAATTAGTACCATAACATCGGTTTCACATAGCTAGTTAAAAGATTTTGTGCAGTATATATTCCATCAGCTGAGTATATGTTTAACAGCTGAAGGCAATAAGAAGAAAATATGGATCTTTGGATATGGATTTCATTGAATACATTCCCTTATCAAAACTGAACATTAATTTACCTTTGCACAAAAATGAATTAATGTAATCTTACACGTTTTGGCCTCCGTGGCCACAATTCCTTATAGTTAGAACTTTTAAAATTGGAGGTCATCATGCATCAACATTTGGTACGAATTTGATTGACATATTTTGTGTAAACAAGTCATCAAATGTTCGTAAGTGATTATGGGTAAAATGAACGCATGCTTGTAGTTAGAAGCGAAAGGTTTTGAAACAGTATAGATATCAAAATACATTTATGGAAACGAAATTCTTGTAGAGAAGCCCCCATTCACAAAGATCTGCAATGTAGTAGAAGCGGCACTTAGCGCTTTCCGTTCGAGCAATCTCAAATTTGTACACGCAACGTTTCCCCCAGTTTGAAGAACAGCTGGAAAACATCGAAGGGACGTCCATGTGGGCAGTGGTTAAGAGAAAACCCCTTTGCGCGCGCACAAACCTTTGCACCGCAGGAAGACTTCCTCATATAAATCACTGCCCATTCCGTTCAAGCAAGCAAAGAGGGGAAGCATGGCTCTTTGCCAGATCACAGAAGCGATTTTTTTTAACTCCTACAAATTTTCCGTGTCGTATGTGAGTGTACTGAAGTAGTGGAGGAAAACCGAATAGGGATGAGTTGGAAGTGCAGATTTCGATAGATGATTATATGGAAGCTATGGAGAAACGGCCGTGTTGGAGGAAGGAGGATGAAATTGCTGATAAAAAAATTGTGCTTTCGGCTGAGTGTGAAAAGCAGGCCACTTATCTTGCGTTTAGACATGTGGAACACGTTAGCTGCAACGAATCCTTCCTCTATATACTCGAGGATAGCCTTCTAGATTGTAACGTGTTTGGAGGATATGGAGAGAAAATGATGCATACACATGATAGCAGGTAAAGGAAAAGAGATAGCAATAACACTTCAGCACGGATCTATAACCGTGAAGAGGGAAGAGATCTTTTAGTTCAAAAACCACCCCGATATAGCTGCTACCATCTGCAAGCCAACAGATGTGAAGTATAATACCTCAACCAGTGTCCAGAAGGTGGGCCTTAGAATTTTAACCTTACTACCATACTTCCTGAGATGCCCAGGATATACACATTTTTATGAAGGTTTATTTTGGGATATAAAACTTCTAAGCTGTCTTTTGAGGCTATGTCCTCGCGAATAAATCGGAGGCAAATTAATGGTATTGGTCGTTTCACCCCTGAAATCTATAGCGGTCCTAGAACATCTTCGGGTAGTCCCGGAACATAAATGGCCAAAGATCCGGAGTGTAAATGTAAACAAGTTCAAGAAACCAATTTCCCTTTAGACCAACATGTAAACTTTCGAAGCAGTTTAATGCCCTCTATCTTGCACATGTCAGCGTGAAATCGACAGCTGGGTTGTTAGACGGAGGCCAAAAGTGCTCTGAGTCCCCAGATATAACGTTTAACTAAAGTTTCTTGAATTTCAGTAGGAAAGCATGGCTGTTTTTGAAACTCCTGAGTGCCAACAATTTTCACTCGTACCTAAGGCGCAAACGTTCCAAGTATTTTCCAGATTGGTCAAACGATGACGTTTCTACATTAGCGTTTGGAAATAACGAGGAGCGATAAGTTTTTAGTCAAGCTCTAAGGCTCAAATTAGTGCTAAGCAGAAAGGACTACTATGTGATTGAAGATGAGAGCTAGATAATATTTGGAAGTTATATGTTACCTGTATATTTTTAAGGATGGTACAATGATAGGGCAAGTTTTCGAGAGCAGTACGGTAGTCTATGCTTTCCATTGGGTCTTATATTATAACTGAACAAGTTTTGTCTAGACTAGCCAAGAGCAGTTATTGGTTTTTACATTGTTTTGAAAATAGGGATCTGAAATGAGAGGAAGTTGTTGAATGTTATTGAGAAGCTCACTATTACTGCCAGAGCGAAGCAGTTAATGAGTGTTGAGCGATTGTGTCGTCAGAGTTAGATAGAGGAAGTGAAGAAAGACAGAAAGGAGTGAGTCAAGGTTATGAGAACAATTGTGAGTTGTATCACAAAGAAGTGAAGACTGTGTAACGCCATTAAAAATAACTGTGTTGTGCATTCAGCTAGAAGAAAAAGTGAGAACAAGAATTCTCGTCGCGATATTATACAAATCTTGTTCATTAAATATGATTTTTAATTTTGTAAAAACTACTTTACATAAAATATACGATCTGGATGTACGAGGGCGAATCAAAAAGTAAATTGCACTTTCAAGTTATGGTCATTTATTAAACCACATAGACCTATCGGATGTGTCTGTACTTACTGCAGCTTTCTACGCAGTGGCCACCGTCACGACACACAGCGTGCTCTTACGGTGAGCAAGTGCAACTTACTGTTTGATTCACCCTCGTACAATAGTCATGGAAACCTATTAAATTTGCTATAATTATGCCATACTAAGAAAACAAAACTGTAGAAAATCTCTTACATTAAAATATCCGCCGAGCTAGTAAATTACTGTTTGCCAAAGGAAGAGACATTTTTGAGTACACCAAGAAACCATACTAAGTTTGAAAAACACTTCAGCTGCAGTAACGGCTCAATGAAACACACTACTTCATGCTTTAAAACTCAATGCACGAACGCCTGTACGTATATTAGTGCATCAAAATCCCAATGCAGTGAATACCGAAGTCCCATTTCCGGGTGTAATATTTTACTGCAGAGGAACTGAGCTGAAGCTGAGAGTGAATTGTAAAAGTTTCCGAAGTTCCTTTATGTAACCTAATTACAGATTCTACTTCTACAGTGAAATGTTGTAGTGTCGTGCTTCCGTGAGCTCAATATTTCAATCACTTAATAGTACCTACTCTAAGTCAAGTATGTATAGGATCTATTGGTCCTACAAACTACGGAAGAAGTAATTTAATTTGCGCAAGATGCCACTACTGTCTAACCACCACAAGTAGGCGAGAGAGGTGTGAGGTGTGAGGTGCGACAGAAGGCTTTTAACTATTAACTGGCACATTAGTCGATTTGTTTACTACAAAGTGTCTTTGTGCGTGTGTGTGTGTGTGTGTGTGTGTGTGTGTGTGTGCGTGCGTGTGCGTGTGCGTGTGCGTGTGCGCGTGTGTATGTTACGTTCGTCGTGAAAGGTACGTCGTGTCGAAATTAAGAAGACTTAACGAGCGTTGAGTGATTGCATCGTCGGAACTAGTGTACGAGAGACAGAGAAAGTGAACAAAGACAGCAAAAGGACTGACTCAAGGTTACGAGAAGGAAACAGTTCTGAGTTATGTCACGAAACACTGAAGACTTTGTTGACGTCAGTAGAAGAGAGCTGTGTTTTTGTGCGAACGTTTGGAGGAAAAATAAAGCGATAGAAGGGTAACTGGATTTGGATTTTGCCATTTTGTTTTTTAAAATGCTTTTTGGAGGACATCAAAACGTGTTTTTACAGTGAAACCTAGTTATAGAATGTTGGATGAAATGCGATACATTTTCTATCTCCTATGCACGTATCTGGTAGAGAAAGTAAGAAACATTGTACAGTAAATAGAATAAAATATATTAATTATTTTGTATTTAGAATATTGTAAATAAAAACTGTTTTACTGCGGAAGCATTTAATTGTTCAGAAGTTCCGGTTCAAATTTCACAGATGCATTACTTTAATCTTCTACGTGATTTGAAACACTAAACCTGTGCCTGAAAGTAGGTATATGGTTTTTCACTACTTCACTTGTTATCAATCCCGTATCTGTGATGTGAATACAGGAAAATGCTGATTCATACAATTGCAAGGAATTTAGTTGTTATACGAAATGATCCCGCTTGGTATTCCAGTAATCTGACGTTCACAATAAGTAATTTGATTTCACCATAATGGACTGAATTATATCAGATGAAAACATTGATCCATATGAAGCAACTTTTTCTCCGTGTGCTTCTTTTCTCATCTCATCTATGTACGTTAACTTCCAGCGAACAAGATGAAGGTTTGTGTATGGAATTGAATAAAAGCAGAACAAACAGAATGGGGATAAAAGGAAGAACGGCGGAAGTAAATATATAAGTTAATACATTTTGTAGTTCATAGAAATCGTATAAAGATCACGGTAGCTGGCTAACCTGATTCCCTCGTGATATTAAGTTTAATAATATGTATTTGGGTTCCCTGTTCTTTCGCTATTTCTTTCCTGCTTTACCTCCTGACTTTCGCATTCATATTACCAGAATCAAAATACTTCTCTTGAGCCCGTAAAAATAAGCGACTTGAACTCTGCGAGTGGGAGAGCTGCCTCTGGAGAAATAAGCTTCTGTCTTCATATCCTGCTCTTCAACAAATCAAACAATATTAGCAGCCTTAGTGAACATAAAACACCGGTATATTTTCTCATCTGCATACGGTTATGCTTTCGCTTACTGGTATATTAGTTTAAGTGACCTTAACGGACATACAGAGAGTAACAAACGGTGAACTAATACTAAAACAACTGAAATGGCATAATACCATCAATTCCGGGAGAGTCCATCCTGTGATGAATATTAAAATAATACTGTTACTATCTCTGGCTTCCTCTGAAGGAATAATCTTCTCTCCTCATGTCCAGCTCTTCAACAAATCAAACAATATTGCTATATTTTCTCAATATCTCCAGTATGGTTATGATATCGTTGAGTGGTACATTAGTTCAAGTGCAGCTTAGCAGACTTAAAGTGACGTAACAAATGCGTAACTAATATCCAATCAATCAAAAACAAGTGATGCAGCATAACAGCATCAATTTCTTGGAATATGTACTCTGTGATGGATATTAATATTGAGGCATTCCGTGGAATAACCAATTTACGTCCAATAAGTCGTATTTCCCTTTCCTGGAAATACTGAATCCGCAATAACAAGTCTATCTATTGGCAAGGTATTGTTACCCTCACATCACCACAATAACTACTAGGAACTCTTGACTGATGTGTTGATTCAAGTTGTTCGAATAAAATACAGACAGCAGGCAACGTTTATACTGCTCGAATGTACGTGTCAGGGTGTACTGGGCTAAAACTCATTAATTAATGACGGGGAACCTACGTAGAATTTGATTTTGATAACATTACATTGGAAACTTAACACGAACTGTAAAAGCTATGGGAAGTGAATGTGATAACACATCCAGTACGGAGAATAAATATGAAAACCACACAATTGGAAGAATGCAAGAGAAAGAATACACAAATACCAAAGACGATTGTGGAAGACTATGCATCTGCCAAAAGAAAATAGACTCTCCGAATGTGAAACAAAAAAATATCGATAGTAATCATGCAGACTATTCAAGTTAATTTCAGGGGAAATCATTGTGTTCTATTTGTCTGCTTATTTAATTGAAAATGCATTTATTTTGCGTGTAATATTAAGTGTTGTGGATGAAATTGCTATGAATAGGTTTTAACAGAAATGCTATGTGTTTCTTTTTTCATTCTCATATAAAATTGCTTAAGGAATAACCTTAAAATATCCTATTACTTTGCAAATTAAGTATATTTGTTGAATATAAATACAGCTTTCGCTACATCACGTGACCTGTGGAAAAGCAACCTAAGTTTGGTACAATATTACCATTTCAAAACCTTCACCAAGTCTTATATATTACACTATCGCGCCGCGTAATGAACGAAAAACAATTTAAAATATTGGATTCGCTGTACTTTGGTTTCAATAAATTTTAGTAAAGCCATTGTTTCCGAGAATGCCTTAATTACACTATTACAACCGCAATAGCTGTAAACTAAACATAGGTTTCATAGATATAAATGTACCATAATTTTTGGAACTACTAATCAATTAATTCCTTACTGGGTGGGATGGCTCCGCAGTAATGTGTGAGGCTCGCATTCGGGAGGTCGTGGGTTCGATTCCAGCGACCTACCTACCTGACCCGTGGGTTTTTTCAGGGATTTTCTCGGGTCCCCAGGCGAATGGTTGGTAGGTTACTTTAATACCCCGAATTTCTTCTCCCTTCATTTCACTTCACTAATAATTTCATTCATCCTTTCATCCGTTGGTCAATTTCAGGGTCGAAAGTGTCAGCGGGCGTCCGGGTGAAGCTTGTTGGGACGAAATTCTCCAGTGACTCTGTCCCGACACGGCAGCTGGGCTTCGGATCGTGTTCACACCGAGGCCCTTGAGCTACGGAGGGGCCCCTGCAGGTGGCGCGCTCTGTGCGAACGGGTGGAACCGGTGTACTGGCTGGTGTCAGGGAGTTTCTAACTGGGAAAATGTAGGAATCCCTATGCTGTGCCTGCTCTCCTGTGTTCTGGCCGCCCTCTGCCTCCTCTCGTCTCACTCCTCCCTCCCGGGGCACAGACACAAGAGATCTCTGATGTCAAAGTGCCGAAGTCCTCCTCCGCGCCTGTCCTCCATTCTCTTCTCCCATCTTCTCAAAGTTTTGCCCAGTCCCGAACACTCAATTTTTCTGCGAAACGTTTATTTTTCGCATGATTCATAATTAGCTATTAAGATAATAATACAACTGTAAAACTCGAACAACATTGTCAAAACTAAAAATAATTTCACACAGTAAATATAAAATTTAAACTTAAAGAAACATATAATTATTTCCAATAGACGTACATGGACTATAAATTACCTGAAGCTATAGGCAAATGGGCAGGTGCATGTTTAGAAACAGACACTCCCAAATTTAAGTCTTGGTTTCTTACAAACATTCTTTTACAGCATTTTGCCACATTCAAAATGCCTCCGCAATGCAGTTTTCTAGTTGTTTGTCTAAAAAGTTATTTTAAAATAACACTCAAATTTTGATAAATAAATTAAGTTTTGAGAAATCAAGAAGTTAGGAGAGTAAAATTTGCAGTAACTTTTATAATACGTAATTACAGGTTAATATAAAAAATATGGCACACTTTTGGTAAACATGGTTAAAGCATTACTGTTATTGTGAGTAATAACTGGCATACACTTTAACGAGATATCTCACATACTATGGATTTTGTAAATTTAACGGATGTATATATAAATTATTTAATTGTTAATTTTGTGTCAAATAGAAAGACTTGTTAGTTTTTCAAACCGGAATCGAGTAGAGAGGCAGAATGAAAGCGATAGGGAAAGTTAAAATAAATTAATAAAATATAGGGACTTTAAATTAAGTTGCAATATGAAATCTACTGTGTCATTTACCAACGTTGTGCCCTTCTTCCATGGTTAAAGGGAAGCCCAGGTTTTAAGTGAAACTCTAGTTATGCTTAAGATTGCAAAATCCTTGATTCTTTCTTGACTGGCGTATACGCGTACCAAAGTTGTGTGCTCACAAATTCATGGCCAGATTTAGATTGAGATGAGAAAGAGGGAGGAGAACCGACGCGATGAGCCACTTATGTCGCTTAAATATTTCAGGGTGTCCAACTGCCCCAACACTCGGCTCCGACTGACGCCAGCGCTGCTGGTGTCAAGAACTTAACACACGTAGCTACTTCCAGCTACTGGATTATTCAAGGGGCTGCAGACGCGATCTGCCACAGATCCAAGGTCTTAAGTTTAGCGCGCTTAATTCTATATTCCAGCGTTAAAGTCAACTCTCAGGACGTCTTTAGTGACTTGCTAAAAACAATGAACAGTAGGAAAATGTAAAGGAAAGGGATTTCAAGGAAACAATTGAAGAGCAGCGTAATGTGGATTGGAATTTACAGCTTGTCCTTAAGGGAGCATGGAGTTATGAAATAGTAACACAGTGAGATCCGGATATAAAGCTATAATATTCCATGTATTCTTCTTAGCTTTTCATACTTGGTTTGTGGAACTCCTGTACTAAAATCTACATTTATAAGGAGAATAGTTTTAAAACACTTTTCCTTTAAATTCTTCAAATTTAGCTTTCCCTATCGCTTAGCTATGAAACATCATTTGAATATCAAAGTTTGTATTTCAGTTCAGCATCTTTAAAGAATGCAAGAGAAACATTTTCAGGAAATTAATGTTTTGCCATAAATGATACTATAAATTTCATTTTAAACTTAATATGGCTGAGTAAGCTGTAAAGTAGTTATCACTTTTATTGTATTTTATGTAAATGGGAAATCATAAATTTGTGAGAGAAAACAGATAACTTGTGAAATAGCTTTAGTGTACGTAGCATTAGTGGTTTACGTGATATTTCCTGTTGCTGACGTTCATTTGACAGTATTTTAAGTAATACTCTTTTACAATGTTTATTTTCTATCAACCTGCAGGAACAGTATGTAATACCAAACCTTGCACATAATTAAATTGCCATAATACGTTGTTTACCAGCCTTCTCCAACTGCCTGCGTACCTGTAACAATAACCGAGCGATGTGGCGCAGGCGGCAGCGCGTGCGACTCGCATTTGGAAGGTTCTGGATTCAATCCCCATCGGCTGCGCACCCTGGCTTGCAGTTTTCCGTGGGAAGCCCTTGCTCATCTTCATACCATGGCCTTCCTATCCACTATTTCCCGTTCCGATCATTCCCTTCCCATCTACTACCTGGCAAAGCCATGAGGCGTATCGGAAAGAACGTGAAACTGCGGAAGTTGTTTAAGTGAGCTTATCGCATATACACGGCGAGAGAGTGTATGTACACTCTGTACTGATACAACCATATCTTCGGGACTGCAGCGTGTCATATATATCGGCAGGGGCGAGAGATCATTCTTTGTATCGCGTTACAGACTGTACTTCAAGTTACTAGTAGTTCACTATTCTAGGAAACAGATAGCAAGCGATCAGGGCGCTCTGGCAATTAAGGTCAGTACGCCTGGATGCATTGTCAGATAGTATTTCAGGGTTCTAAGACCAGGCGACGATGTTCGGCGGGTTGCGCCTGGACGGTGGCTATGAGCTGTGTAATGGTTTCTTCTTTGGTAACGCACCGCTCAAGACCCGCAGCCGCAGTGGGCCCTTAGTGGGTCCATTGGGGTGTGGAGCTTGTATGGGTGCAATCGGACGGCATGTGTTCGTACTGGAAACGATAGGGTTTCCGTCTATGCTTCGCCCATCGTCCTCCGAATATGGCCGCTCTTCGGGTCTCTCCTCTTATCTTTCCCTCTTAGGGCTGGTGGTATCAGGGCAAGGGCCTACTGGCCTAGTGCATAGCCATGCTCCGGTAATGCTCAGTTTTTTATCTTTCTTTAACTGGAAAATCATCATAATTCTAAACCGTTTATACCACATAAGTACCTCTTTATGGAAAATGCCTTGAAAGAGAAGCTTTTGTATGATTCTTAGAAAAATTCCTGCTTTGCTCATTATTTAAATTTTAGTGTGTGAATACCTAGGATTAATTGCACTACTGCTTTAGTTTCATTTTCACGGTAGTCTCTACGTACGAGAATCACACAGCAAGTAAAGTTTAAGTGTATTATAATTTTCATACTTGAGGCAGCATTGATAAGTGCAGTACGTGTGTATATTTGAGAGCCTATATCGTAATCTGCAAATGTCACCAACTCGTACACCTCTGTATACTGATGCCTGGTAAAGGCTGTCAGAATTACTAGCATTAACACTCCAAGAAGAATGGAAGTAAATTTGAGGTGGTGTTGTACCTGGTGAGTATAGATTGGGGACGGAGAAATGTTTAGCAGCTGCTGTCAGCCTTCTTCACTTTTGGAAGGGACGAGAGGGTAACGAATACCGTAGAAGTTCGGATCAGGTGGTAGTAGGCACAAAGTAGACAGGGTCCCTAATGTATTTAGATGCAGCATCCACTCGCTGGTCCTGCAGTATTAGCACGAACCGATTGTTGCACAAGGTCCCCCTCAATGCCATTTACGTAAAAGGACAGGTGCGGGCAGAAAGGAAAAGATTTTCTTTCACATTTGGCTTACTTTTGGATATTTTTCAATGCATTTGCATAGTTTTAAGCAAGAATAATTTAAATTTTGAAAAAAAAAAAAAAAAAAAAAAATATATATATATATATATATATATATATATATATATATATATATATATATATATATATATGGAAATAACGGTAAGAACGCATAGTATAAGCATGTAAATATCTGTCTATCGTCCGTTTCAACACTATATTGGGCCTTTAAAAATAGCGGAATACAATAGCTATAGTGTCACTTGATGAATACCTACTCCTGAAATAAGAATTATCAGGGGCAATTGTGGCATTCGTGTCGCAGATAGATTTGGGATTTTTTTATGGAGAAAATACATAGAAAACAACCTGGTGTCTCGGATTTTGTTACCGTTATGTCCCCGTTGGTAGGGAAAACATCTGTACGGTTACAACTAACGACTAGCTTATGTCTGCCTTCCACTAAAAGATCAGTCTTTGTCTACACCGAGACATTAAGTATCTGCGTGGAAGACTGCTATAAAAATAACTTACAAGCAAGATTGCATATAACGAAGAGAAAATCGACCGCAGTTGCGTTTTACTTTTTTCTCAATGATGTGTACCTCCAAGAAAAAAACACAGTCTTTTGTGACTGAGGGGTTAAAATTGCATCTTTTTATAAGCTTTCTCGTTTAATACTTTTTAAACACTGATATATGCGAAGAATTAAAATATTATTGCTGAATTGTTATAATATGCGAATACACTTCTCCGTCAAGATTAGGCCTATGGGAGAGAAAGCGCTGATACAAGTACTTTGATTTTCGATCTTCTTTGCCTTAAAAAAAAAGAAATAAAAGGTTCCACCTCAATTTGTATTATCAATGTGGCAACGGCCCCTTGTTTTAACTGCATACACCTTGCAACAAATCTAAAACAGGAAAAAAAAAAAAAAAAAAAAAAAACATAATAAAAAGAATAATAAATTTGAATTACAAACCCGTAAAGATATGCATTAATTTCATATAGCACTCAGTAAATGTAACATCAGCGGACATAGCTTGTATAATTCTCCGGCACTGCGTTTTGCCATGTATCTATTAATAATAACATAATTATAGAAGTATGTACAAATAGATATCTAAAGGTATATTAGTTAGTGATTTGGTCAAATATCCAGATGTATGAAAAGAATGGAATAATTTCTCCGCATTTACTATGCGGAATAGATTTATGCAGGGGCACTCCAAAAGAGTATTAGGAACCGAACAAGACAGAGAGCCTTGGGTTATATTTTAGAGTAAAGCTTCGTATTCAAAGATTCTGTCACTTTTGCTCAACTTTAATCCCAGGGATCAAATTGCTAGCACTGTGTTTATGAAGTAAATATTTAGGTAAGTACCTGTAAAATGCAATTTAAGTCTGGATTAGGACTGTTCCACTTTCCACACAGTTTTCTTCACTGGAATTTTATAGGCAAGCGGCAGCTTTAGGAGCCTGTTTGCTGTTAGCAAGACATTTTGGAAAGCTCTGCATCCTTTCATCGTCCCTGCGCTGGGGTGGGAGGTTGGTGGTGTTGACGCAACCATTAGGTTATTACAGTCCTGTGACCTCCTCCCCCTTTAACGGCAAGCGCAACTTCAACTCCCTTTTGTCTTGAAATCAACTTGGCGAATCCGCTTAACTGAGGAATTGTAAGTTACTAAGTTACTTAAACTCCTACAGAGATGTTCCTCTTTCTCGCCCGAGGTTAACAAGTTTCCCTCTAACGCAACATTTACATCGGAGGTTGCATGTTTTCTGTCACTTGCCGACCACAACGAGGCAACATGCCGCTTTCATCAACTGTTGCATCTTTTGTCACTTGATTTCGACGAAACACGCAAGCCTTCATGAATACTTTAACTGGTGAATTGAATTTAATGTTGCAACCTTCATGATCACGGCGAATAAATTATGGAGTACAGAGAAAACAAAAAAGGACGCTAAGTAATTTTCAGTGGCACATGATTTCTAGGTTTTCACAAGATTATTATCTGAACCGGACGCAGGTCACCGGCAAATGAGTTATAACGCGATGGATATCACCATAAAAACAGTACTTCCTACGCTGGAAGTTTCAGAATTTAGTCACATGTTTGTATCTGTAACCCCTTAAAGTGAAATTTTAAGAAGGTGACAGTGGTGTAAATAGAGCGTTGTGTGGAGCAGTTTTGTTCATTAATATTGTAACAAATTTAACAACTCTTTTTATTTTCTCAAGCTTCAAGTACAGCCACACTACTCGTTTCTGTCTCTTAATCTTTCCAAACTCTCACACACCATACTGGTTTCTGTCTCTTAATCTTCAACAACTCAAACTGTCTCTATGGCAACCTCCTTGAAAATCAAAGAGTCTTAATGACATGGAGAAGCCATGTCACACTGCTCCCTCCTCAGAGCTGGTCGTCCCGACCAGCACTATCACTGCGGCATCTCCCTTGCGCCCCGGTGGATTAACCCATCGAACCTCTTCTCCTGGTGGTCCACGAGGGCCTGGTGGTCCTGGTATACCTTGAGGTCCTGGGTTTCCATCTCTTCCAGGCATACCTTTAGTTCCAGGTTCACCATCTTTTCCCGACAATCCTGGAGGTCCAGTCATGCCTTTGTCTCCTGGAGGGCCCTGTAGACCAGGTTGTCCTGGAGCTCCATGTTGTCCTTGAGAGCCTGAGTCACCCTTAGGTCCTTCAGGTCCTGGTGCACCAGCTTGTCCTGGAGGTCCTGGATTGCCCTGTTCACCTTTCATTCCTGGGAATCCACGTTCACCCTTCATTCCAGGCAAGCCTACCAGACCCTGAGGGCCAGGGAATCCTTGTAAACCTTGAGGGCCAGTAGGACCTCGCTCTCCAGGGGGCACGATCCTAGGTATCGCTGTTGGATAGTGTCCCTTGGTCCAGGTAGGACGATGTATGCCATCCTGCTTTGAAATTCTGCAACAGTACCGCCGGTCTTGACGGTCCCTCGTCCAGTTGCCCTTCTTCCTGGTGTGTTGACGGGCCATCCTGCGCACTTTGAAACGGCTCACTGGGTACCATGTCCGCCGACCTCTCTGGCGCACCTTCGCAGCCACCTTGCTTCCGATGGGTCCGGCAACAAACCCCACCACATCCGCGCGAGTCGCGTCCACCGCTGCACTCGTGTTCACTCGTGCTCGGCACGGCCTCTCCTGTATCCTGCCGTCCACGATGATGTCCACCATTCTTCCGTTCACGGCACTATGCGTCAGGTGATTGGATGGCCCCGACGGTCCCCCCATGTCACACGCCAAGTCGGTTCTCGCGTGTTGCTCGTTTGCTTGTGCGCTTCCCTGCTGATCGTCCGAAACGGGCGCAACTGTCGCCTCGGCCACTAGGTGCTCCCTCCCCGGCTCCGCGCTATTCCGTCTGCCCCTGGCATCCAGTACTTTGACGCTCTCGTCAACTCTTACTACCAGGGCGCCAAGACGTTCCCCGTCGTCCTCCACGACGTCCACGTGCTGGCAGAGGTCTTCCACCTTTTCGCCGAGTTGTTCCACGTCTTCCGTCACGCCAATCCGTTCGCCGAGTTGTTCTACGTCTTCCGTCACGCTAATCCGTTCGCCGAGTTGTTCCACGTCTTCTGTCACGCCAATCCGTTCGCCGAGTTGTTCCACGTTTTCCCTCATATCATCCGAAACGGGCGCAACTGTCGCCTCGGCCACTAGGTGCTCCCTCCCCGGCTCCGCGCTATTCCGTCTGCCCCTGGCATCCAGTACTTTGACGCTCTCGTCAACTCTTACTACCAGGGCGCCAAGACGTTCCCCGTCGTCCTCCACGACGTCCACGTGCTGGCAGAGGTCTTCCACCTTTTCGCCGAGTTCTTCCACGCCTTCCGTCACGCCAGCCAGTTGCCCGTCAATTTTCGCCGATAGCTCCGTCTTTATCTTTTTCAGCTCGGCAGCGAGGTTGTCGTTTCTCGTTTCCATTTTGGCAAATAATTCTTTCATCATTGCCATCATCCTGGTTTCCGAATCTCCCTCCATCCCACTTCTGACACCAAATGTAACAAATTTAACAACTCTTTTTATTTTCTCAAGCTTCAAGTACAGCCACACTACTCGTTTCTGTCTCTTAATCTTTCCAAACTCTCACACACCATACTGGTTTCTGTCTCTTAATCTTCAACAACTCAAACTGTCTCTATGGCAACCTCCTTGAAAATCAAAGAGTCTTAATGACATGGAGAAGCCATGTCACAATATCTACATTTTTTAGGTATAGGTTACAGGGACCGCCTTCGTAGCGCAGTCGTAGCGCGCCTGCCTCTGGCACGAAGGAATCGGTTTCGATTCCCGTTACAGGCGTGGGGATTTCTCCCCCGCTGGGAGTGGCTACTGCGCAGGCTGCATAACCGGCCCAAAGGACTCGGCACACTGACCACGTCCCACCCTATAGTTCTGCACTCTACTCACGATGCCTGCAGTGGGCAGAGGTGGGTGACGCAGCTACCGGGAGGTAAGTTTCGCCCGCGAAAGGCTGTTGCGCTGGGAGTTATTTATAGATTACGGCTTATACAACAAGGGGTCACCTAACACACATAGATCTAGACTAATTGTGGCTACCATCCCGGTCGAGGGAGGGATGAACGGAAGGAGCCACAGGAGGCTATAGGTCGCAGGTATGTAGGCCAGAGAGAGGCGCGGAGGTCCCAAAATATTCTATGCTCGAAGATCCGTCTCACTGCTGGAGTTGCCTAAAGAAGGAGGTGAATGACGCATTGACCAAGCAGCTCTCCACAGAGAGTACTCGTTCCCCTGAGTAAGATCTGCACCGCGTCTTGCACCGCCACCCGCCATGAAACCTATAATCATACCTGAAAGCTGAAAGGAAACGAATGAAAAGTAAATGAAGGAAAGGATATCGTGTTAAACGACAAAACACTCCAGAATACGCCTACTGACCAAGCAATAACCACGAAAAATCCCAAGATCAGATTGAGTGTGCGACGGGATTTGAACCCGCAACCTCTGGAATACGAGCCTCACGCGTTACCGAAGATGTGCATAATTACGTAAATCCTACCGATGGAATTAGGTAACTCTATTACAGTTGCGCTACCATTAGTTTTTCAACTTCAAATGAAACAACCTTTCTAAGTTTATCAAGACAAAAACATTAATTTAAATCCAGGTATCAGAGTTTCAAAATAATTCACATGGATTTTATTTTGTTGTTACGCTGGGTTTCTTATGGATAATGTATCTTTTTGGAATAACGGTTGACCAGCCTATTGTTTTTCCAGTAAGTAATCCCAACAACGCGAAACAATATGAATGTATTATACCTAAATTTCATTCCTAAAAGCATTCGAAATAATGTTCTGGCATCTGTGTAACACATAACTGAAAACCTTGTAGCCTTTTGCCGAACACTGAGAACTGCTCGATTTTAAGTCCAGTCTATTATTGTGTTACTATACATAATACGTAGGTTCATCCTTTCGGAAACATAGACCAAAAAGTGGGATGGAGGTACCTTCACATGGTACTGCGCGGAACAAATGCTGTAACGCAGTTCCAATGTTTTTTGAATGGTCAATGACCTCACACTTTCAAGGCAGTTGGTGACGCATTATGGTGTGAAGCAAAATGGATATTCAATCTTGCAGGTGTTGTTCATTTTGCAGCACAGATTCGGCCGTGCACTAAAACGAGCTGTTTGTAGAAAAACTGTTAGACGAAGAGAAAAGACAACTAACACATGGAGTTGGATAGCACATATTGTGACAGAATCAGTTCGGTTACTTTTCTATCCTTTGTCTTCTAAAATTGTATCACAAATACAGTTTTGTTGTCGTCGTTAACCAGTCTACAGTCTTTCGTGAAATCACAACTCACATCTCACATCTTTTACTTCCTGTATCCATGTTCAGTCCTTTCAGTGTCTTTCTTCACTTTTTCTCTCTCATGCTCTAACTATGATATTACAATAATTTGATGGTTATTTAATTTTCTTTTGACGCACTGACGTATCTGTCACGACGACGCACACAAGCGCAGCTGTCTCATACTTACTAATACACTGACCAAATCATGTCCGTAACTGCTGGTTCCTGGCCTCCTTATATACTTCTTCAAACACGCTGATGGTGACGCAGCTGGATCTTTCCTGAAGGGTCTAGAGAAAACTACTTTTGTGTAACCGGATTGATTGTTGTTAGTAACGTACACATAAGCAGGTGCGCGAGGCAGCCAGACATTGAACGCATTTGTCTGCTCGCCGGCCCCTCATGCGGTGTGAAGTGGCTTGGCCCGTTCTGAGCCCCACGGTACTATGTATCAAAATATTTACACTTGTGCCCCTAACACCCGGCATACTAACGCACGGGCTTGCGCAACTGGGGCAGTGTATTGCCCTTTGTACTTCTATCGTGACCCCATGGAGAGAGGAATGAGTGGAGAGGCCCAAAAGACTACCAGATTCGGATGACGACGTGTGCAAACTCGGACAGCATCCCTCATGTTTTATGTTCTAACGCATCTAACGGTACCGAAAACGGTCCAGAAGCCGCTAAGCACCGAGAACATCCCGCAGGATCATCCTTGGAGAGCACCTACGGTGGGTCCTACCTAGCCAAGAGGAAATCGCTAGAAAGCCCACCATCACCGCCCAGCCGCAACCAGTCATACACCGTCACCTGGTCCCAAAATCCAGAAACAGATAAAAATGTAGAAAATTATAGGTACACAGAATAAGGATTAGGAAAGTAGTAGTAAAACGGGAAGCCCAGCAGTCGCCTACCGATGCGGGGAAACACGAAAAACCCTGGATCTAAGTAACGGATGCCGGGAATTGAAACCAGGATCTTGAGAATGCAAGCCATGAAGCTATGTCATTTGGTTCAGATGGGTATACGTGCGCACTAAAAAGAAAAATATTCATTAAAGCTCTAAAAATGCGTTTTGCAGGTTCCATTTCTGAAATCAAACCACAACTTAGTTATTTTATTCAGAGGAAAATGTATTCAGAGGCAAAGAAAACACACCAAAGGAAATGAATCCCTGTGCAGCAAAGGTTGAACCTAAAGTGAGGTCATTTCTATAGCTGCAGAATGTTCCTTTGAGGTTTCGGTATGCCGATAAGTGCACGGACAACATTTTTTTGCTTCTCAAATCGAATTGTCAAACCCGGGCAGTGGAGAGAATTACGTTTTTCGGAAGGGAAATAACCTGTCGACCCTGTGTCACTGATATGTGTTGTGTATTAACGAATTCCCCAGCATTACAATGTCTGCTACAGAAAAACATTCTCAGGTGCAAACTTCTGACTCCCTCATTTACCCATACCGTGGTGTGTATTGAAATATACAGAAACGGGAGTTTCAACAACACATTTGTGCTTGAAAATATACATACTACACAAACAATTATTTTTTAATCGGTGTTTGATAAATATTATGTTGTATAAAACATAGAATCACTCAATTCGTCCTTTAAAATAACAATTTTCACGCACAATAATAGAAACTTTTGTCCAATAAGGGAGTGAATGTGTTTAATTTAAACAAAATACGTCCATAATTAGTATATTATTACATTCCACAGTGTGAGTGTGGGTGAGAGCGTGCGGTGTATGTAACACTTCCTCTGTGGAACAGTTTTAATGATGTAGCAGGGAAGTGTGATCAAGCAGAAGCCGTGAATATCCTCACATTTATTAGCCTATTGCATGATCAAATGCGCTGCAGAGTATTGTTATGTAGTCTTTCTGGTGTTGCTGAGCAAGACGATTTTCAGTTGTTCCGCCGGGATTGGGTATATATACGAAGCTAGACTATGATTGGGGCTAAAGTGCCATGCTATTCGCGCTTTCTGGTTGTTCAAGATTTTTAGCCACAGTACGAGAACGCTCGCGTTTCATTTGTGTCTATAGAATGTGATTCTTGAGAATCACGGCATGAATTCATAAGCACATATAAATAATGTGTATAGTGTAAATAGTATAGTATGTGTGTATGTGTATTATTATTTACAATAGTTTTTTACTTTATCTACTAGGTATAGTAAAGTAGAGGAAGTGTGTATTCCACTCAAAAATTCGACGCTGAGATTTTACCGGAAATGTATGTTTTGATGTCCCCTGAATAAAAAAAAAACATTTTAAGAAAAAGGTCCGTGTGAGTATGTCTGTGTGTCTGTGTGTCAGTCTGTTAACAGCATAACTCAAAAACGAAAAGTCGGTTAAAAACCAAAGTTGGTGTTTAAGGTTAATGTCTTTTAAGGATTCGACATGAAGATTTTGAAGTAAATTGCTCCACCCATGGAAAATTTTGATCTTCTTGAAAATGGCTCTAACGATTTTGATTTAAGTGCCATATGTTTGAGATGTTTTTATGACAAATGAAATGTGTATCTTGAATTTTCTGGTTATAGCCCATGCAGTCCTATTTAATCTGGATGACTTTGGCATAACTGGTAAACCGTAAGAGAGACACCAAATCTTACTATATAAGTAATGTATATCTCGCTAAAATACACAATTTACATCTAAATAATTTGTTTGTAGAGTGAACCATTTCGGAGATATACCTTGCTTTTGTGTGAGTTTAGGAGAACATCAAATGGAACATCGTTATTCATGTTTTATATGTGCAAAGAGAACGGAATTGGAAAGCTTTAAAATACCTGACTATCGCTCAAAGCCTATATTTCCCTTATATTTCCCTTGAATCTACAAGGAAATTAACAATAAGGTAATTTCTGCTAACATGAAGAAGATATGGGAATAAGAGTTGTAATAATGGTTAGTACAAGAGTAGAGAAAGGCATCTGCGTGCAACACAACAGATTTTTAAATACGTAACACGATGTAGTGATAATCCTTCTCCATTGTTCTCTGTTGTTACAGTGTTCATCTTCAAATTCAATCCCTTCATTACCTATGTGACAACCTTCCAGGTTATTGGTAGTCGTCCTCTCTTCCGATATTTGGTGGTAGCCATTCCAGTACATTTTTTTATATTCTACTTTCAGGTATTCTTCTTACATGTTCATGCCATTTCATGTGTTTGAATGTAATCTTATCCAGAATTGCTGATTTTACTCCCATAAAAGTCCTAATGACGTTTCTTATTTTATCTCTTCTCGAAATTCTCACGTGTGTGTGTGTGTGTGTGTGTGTGTGTGTGTGTGTGTGTGTGTGTGTGTGTGTGTGTGTGTGTGTGTGTGTGTGTGTGTGTGTGTGTGTGTGTGTGTGTGTGTGTGTGTGTGTGTGTGTGTGTGTGTGTGTGTGTGTGTGTGTGTGTGTGTGTGTGTGTGTGTGTGTGTGTGTGTGTGTGTGTGTGTGTGTGTGTGTGTGTGTGTGTGTGTGTGTGTGTGTGTGTGTGTGTGTGTGTGTGTGTGTGTGTGTGTGTGTGTGTGTGTGTGTGTGTGTGTGTGTGTGTGTGTGTGTGTGTGTGTGTGTGTGTGTGTGTGTGTGTGTGTGTGTGTGTGTGTGTGTGTGTGTGTGTGTGTGTGTGTGTGTGTGTGTGTGTGTGTGTGTGTGTGTGTGTGTGTGTGTGTGTGTGTGTGTGTGTGTGTGTGTGTGTGTGTGTGTGTGTGTGTGTGTGTGTGTGTGTGTGTGTGTGTGTGTGTGTGTGTGTGTGTGTGTGTGTGTGTGTGTGTGTGTGTGTGTGTGTGTGTGTGTGTGTGTGTGTGTGTGTGTGTGTGTGTGTGTGTGTGTGTGTGTGTGTGTGTGTGTGTGTGTGTGTGTGTGTGTGTGTGTGTGTGTGTGTGTGTGTGTGTGTGTGTGTGTGTGTGTGTGTGTGTGTGTGTGTGTGTGTGTGTGTGTGTGTGTGTGTGTGTGTGTGTGTGTGTGTGTGTGTGTGTGTGTGTGTGTGTGTGTGTGTGTGTGTGTGTGTGTGTGTGTGTGTGTGTGTGTGTGTGTGTGTGTGTGTGTGTGTGTGTGTGTGTGTGTGTGTGTGTGTGTGTGTGGGGGGGGGGGTTGGTGTTTCTGTGTTTGATCTCTTCGTGATGTATTCCATTGTTATTTATTTTAACCTCTAAATGCTCTACTTCATTGCAACATTTAATTATATTTCCCCCTTCCACTTCCAATTCCTCTTTTGTGTCTCCAATTACCCAATATCTGGATTTCGATGGGTTGACATTTAGTCCCCATTTATTGCTTTTTTCTAGTAATTTTCTAGTCATATATTCTATATCTTCTTGAGATATATTATATGTGATTATATAATTGTACGTAATATATATATATGTACCATATAATGCATTATATGCTTATATAAGTATATAATAATGTGCTTATGTGTGAGTGCGTGCGCGCTTGTCACTGACATCTCTTAGGACAAGGCTAATCATTCTCTTCATAATTCCATCCCACTGTAATAGTAAATTACCCTATACTCTTCCCCGGACTACCAGCAAACAGGATACTCCGTACAGTTGTAAGCTGTTCCATTCAAGCTTGGGGAACAGTGCTCCGAAGGTATGAACAGAGTAGTCACTTCCCTCCTTACCTGCAGTAGTTACTAGGCGGTGCAAATCAAAAGCGCACTAACAATAGCTTGTTTTCTATCAAAAGTGCACAGCGGGAAGCATGATAGGCGCACAAAATTTTCCTTTCCACTTTTACAGACTTAGGACTGTCAACTGATAACCATATTGTTAGCAGAAGGTGCGGTTAAAACTTTGTTTAAAAAATTGGTTCAATGAAATACACAAGTCAGTCACAAGGTAAGTTTACTTCCTTAGGAACTCCAAATGGCTAATATTGTTGTGTCTTAATCATCCTGACATTTAAGAATAAATTTGTATTTTATATCCTGCCTTTTTCTTAACTGTTTTCTACTGGCACCATTAAATTTCAAATACGTTTCAGTTTGAAATTTCATAAGCACATTAATAACAATGTGGATTGATGGGTTAGACGTATACAAATTCTCCTTGAGATGCTTGTGGAAACTTTCGGGTCCATTAGTAGCGCGAGGAGTATGTAAACTGGTATAAACCCACATTACAGGAGGAAAGGAACTATCTGCTACGTAGGTTTCAAGAGTGTGGTCTGAAAAACTGATAACTCTGTCCATTTGGGGTGAAAGACTGATCAGGTCCACAAATGTTTCTTCGATATCTGTCGGAGTTAAATAAGGCAATAAAAAAACCAAACAAACAAACAACTGGAGCCATTCACCTACGTCCTCTTTAATCTCATATAAGCCTGACAATCCTAACGCTGAAATTTTAAGCTACCAGCGTTGTCCTAAATGAAATTGGTAGCACTGAATCGTGACGGAAAGAAATACCGTTTTAGTTGCAGCAGCTCTTTGGAAGTCTAAAATTATACATTCGGGAACAAACTGATCATTGCATAAACAGTTAATCCCTCTCCACATCATTTCATAACAATCTGTTGTTCTAGGTGTTAGTAAACAAAATACAAGATGATAATAATAATTTTCCCCATGGTAAACATGTAGAGTGTACAATAATTGTTGGACAAATCAGGGGCTAGTATAAAATGTTCCATCTGCCAAAACAAAATTCCCCTATTTCACTGAAATGTTTAGATTTGTATCACATGTTAGGAGTACCATGTCAAATGGAAAACATAACTGTTAATTCCTGTTCGTTGCAATACCCATTTCTTCTAGTTGTATTATGGCGTCTTGAAATGAAGTTGGATTTTTAGGAAACTTCTTCGTCCGTTCGCGATAAATAGCCTGTCTTATATCAGTTACATAACTATGTGTCATATTTTAATTCATTCCCTTACTGAGAATGGTTCTGATTATTTTCAGTGGTCTAAGTCCCATCTCTTCACAAGCTTTTCTTCTACAAGCGTTACGGACAATTTCTTTCTCAGTGTCACTGTCCACAATTTGCATATGCTCATGCGTATTGATTTCATTTTGCACAGTACTTACGTTTGCATCTGTATGGACAGCAGCATCACATTTCCATAAAGTACATCTCCATGAAATGCCACCATTAGATAACACACGGAACTTTCTGCACTTGTAATTTGAATGAACTATACACTCGTTGCCTTTATTATAGTTGCTGTCTACACTAACGAAGTCATTCTGGCCAACTGAGAGCGTCGTGTAGTAAGACCCGAGTGATCGGTGTTGCTTTTTCAATATTGCATTAAATCGACCACTGGGCGGTTTCAATGCGTAGCCGTTACTAGCGCAAATACATACACGCGCATTAAGTGGAACCGGTTTTCTCTATCGGTTTTCCGCTTTGGTGCTTACAAAGGGAGAGGAAGTATGCAAATGGCTTGGTACCTTGGGAGTGCGGTTCCCAAATTCTGTAGAACTACCTATCGCTCTCTAGTTGTTTATAGTTTTAATCTGCATCGTAACTTGTACATTACAAATAAAAACATATTAAACGTATTTATTATTTTATGCAATATATATTTCAGCAAGGATAAATAAGGTGTACAAAACTAATGCGATTTAAAGCAATTTGCGAATTAATTAAAACTTAAGTCGTTAATAAGCATTACTTACATTTTACTACAAGTTAGGACATTCTCATGTTGTGTAATTAGGTTTGAATTTAGAAAATGTAGTAGATAAATCAGACATTCTCAAGGTTTAATGAAGTAAGGGTTAGACTTAGGCATATTTACATTAAGCGGGTAAATGTTTCTATAATGCACGAAAGACACTACGGAAAAGACATATTTTTTAAATATACCCTATTTTTATTAACTCATGTCCCGCCTTCTTATCACTCCCACCCAATGTTCCTCCATAACGCCACCAAATCTTAAAGCTGCAAATTCGTATCTGAAACAGTGTTCTCACTCGATGCATTTGCTCAATCCTAAGAACCTTGTTCCCATTCTCAGAAATGGAATATGTAGCCAGCAGCTGTACCTTGCAACGTACGGATATCTGATTTCCAGGTATGCCTTGAGCTAATGGTATTCCGGTCCACTGAGTTTCACCTCAGTTACAAAAGTTTACAAAATCTAACTCCTTATCATTTGCTTAGTAAACGATTGTTACCCATCAATAATTCGGTATCATAATAATCCCAGGGTATCTCCCCTATACGGAGGGTAACCTTTTCGACGGACCGCTACGTCCTCCAGCCGCAGTCAAGAACACAGAGCACTGCAGAGGTGGCAGGGGTCAGCGCGTGCGACTCTTCCGATCGCAAGGTAACTACTTGACCTTTTAGGGCTGCCAACTCTTCATCAGGCTGGCTACACATTTGGCATCATGACGCTTAGTGTGCCCCGCACCAGGCCTGCAAGCGAGGTAGTGGGGATCGAACCCCTGTTCTCCACACCAGAAGCAGGTACACTACCACTACGCTACGGAGATGGTCGAACTCTATATCATACAAATGAAAAATGTCTCCTTTGTTTAAGCGGAGTTCATGCGGAAGAAATAGTAATGGAAAAATAATTACACCAAATTGGAGTATGTCATGGCTTAAACTAAGATTATTTATACGTATAATGGAAAACAATTTCCTTTGTTGCCTTATTTGGTGCATGCAGCAGCAATTTTCTGCGGTGAAAGCACATAAATAAACAATATCGTGAGAAAATAACTGTAATCACAACTGTTTACCCGCACTTTACTTGCGACAGAGCTGTGAATTGTTCAACCATTATAACCATTATCGTGTGCGCAATGGAGTCTTATTAAGAATGTTTCACTTTCGTTTAATACTGTTCTTGAAATAAGTATACGGTGACTGTGTATATCAACGACAAAATATCTCCTCGGACTTTCTTTTAAAACTACGACGTAACATACACATCGAAGTTTTTATATTTTGGTCAGTAAAATGTTCAATTCCCTTGAGGTTCTCTGCCTGAAATATTTATTTCATCCCTCAAAGGCGCGTTAAAGGAAACGGCAAGATACCAAGTCAAGGCCATGAGGAAACTCTAATTTTGTATAATAAAGTGCACGGCATCCACAGCTGCAGTTTCAAAATGACTAACACGTGTATTCTGAGCGAGAAAATAATGTGGTGACCCTTGGAGCTGCTTTCAGAGTGCCCTAGACACCATTAGAGCCCTTCATTTTGTCTGTAACTCGACACAGAAAGGTATGTTGGTACAAGAATGTGCATGTTGTATGTAAACATCGTACCTCAACCTAATAACCCACGGGTTGTGTTCCTGTCATTCGAGAGATCCTAGCCTCTAGTTCCTGAGGTCACAGGTTCAAACCCGGCAGGGCTGATGGATATTTTTTGGACCAAAAACCCTTCCGAAGGGAAAGAACACTGGTGGTCCCATGTCGTAAATTTAGAGCACGTAAATTATTTAACATAACGATTATTTAACATAATCAAAAACTCCATGTCCTAGATTCCAATTACAGTTGTAACTCAAAACTTTACTTCTAATATTTTCATAATTCTCAAAGCATTAATTTCCCCAGTAATACAAATGCAACATTATTTCTCTCTATACTACAAGTAAGCACTCAAAGAGAAGAACTTCTACTGCAGTTGAGGCGTTCCTTCTAGTAAAATAGGTAGTTAGTTGGGGAGTTTAGTAGTTTGTGGTAGTAATACATAAAATGAAATGGTATTTTAAGAAAGGAATTTTAGGAAGAAATGTTCCATGTCTATGTTTAGGCTACCTCACCAGCATTTGCCAGTTATGAAGTCTGAGGAAATCCTGAAAAAAGGAAAAGAAAAACTGGTCAGAGAGAATGCTTCTGGTAAGATTTGAACCGCGTTGCCCCGGAGTCATCTCACGTGATAATTAATTAGTAGTCAAGATACCGCATGTCGCCATCAAGTGACGCTAGCAGACAAATGCTGAGCCTTGCATATGAATTACTTCATACCAGTGCTTTTGAGGTAAGTGATTTGTATTTTGAGCATGTTCTCGTGCGATACTGTGCGTTTGGCGTCAAGTGCATCCTTGTTATTTTAAACAGATAAGTGTTGTACGCTGACAGTATAGGGAAATTATGGAGCATTTTGAAACATATAGTTTATATCGACAATGTTTTTCTTTCTGTTTTTTATTCCAGTTTACTATTTAAATTTTTTAATTTTTTGAGTCTTCACACTGTTTCAAATGATACACTTTTTAAAGTTTTGCGGCTAAAATATATAGTACATGATTGCCACAAAAAATATTTAAAACTGTGCATTTCTCCTATGTTTATTCCCATGCGAGCTCTCTGCAAACAAAAGCCGACTTTCAACAGCTGGCTGTATTACTTGTCACTGCTACAGAATACACTTAACCAATTCCCTGAAGAGTAATTTAAAATAGTTTCTATGTATACAGCTTTACTACGACTAAACTGAAGTGAATAGAAGGACCATATACAAGTACACACAGCTCCAAAGAAAATCTTCGGCGGATTTTGTATTTTTTCCCCGAGGATCTTTCGAGGCGTGTTCTTCACCTTACTTATCATAGAGTTATGACATAGCAATGAGGGGGCGGGAGGTTGATGCCTTTGCTTTTTTCCTGAAAGGATCCAGTGACACACACACACACACACACACACACACACACACACACACACACACACACACACAAACACAACTGGAAACAGCAACATTAAGTAGTACTATACGAATATAATATTATATATGTTTGTACATGGTATTTTATAATTATGATACATTTGAGAAAATGAGTATCTCTGTGATTAATTAAATTAATCTTCTGTTATAATTGACTAATCACATAAATATATTTATGATATGGATTACATGAAT
Organism: Tenodera sinensis; assembly: GCA_030765045.1. NCBI lineage: Eukaryota > Metazoa > Arthropoda > Insecta > Mantodea > Mantidae > Tenodera > Tenodera sinensis. Next base: position 70,814,996 of record CM060964.1, on the reverse strand, counting down.
ATGACAATACATTTTATGGCAATACGATTATTTTATATATTTGTCTATATTCCTATCGTATTCTTATGATCAAAGGGTTAGTAGAGGTAAATTAGTCAATTATAGTTGGAGTTAGAAGAAACTACTCTACTTATTTAACTGCTTATTTATTCAGTTATTCTGTTACTTATTTTTGCTTGTATGCAGCAACAAACATTGATATCACTATGGGAATACTGTTCGAGTTACGATACATAATGTGACGTAGGCGTGAGGTGCAGAGAGGTTATCTTGGGTGTTTTGTGTACATGAGTAGTATAATATCGAACGAGTGCCTGTAAAACGGTGATGAGTGGAGGAAATCGTATGGGTATATTACCCAAGGCTTACATTTGTGACATTTTAAGTTTCACGTTATATGTTTCAGTTTATCACCATTACAAGCATTGGGAGCTTATAAATGTAAAGAAAAATCATTCAAGACATTTTGGAAACAGGCAAAACTTCCTCTTAAGTACGTAACGCTATGAGAAATTTCGTGTGCCAAGATTCATTAAGGTTTATCATCATTACTTTGTACTATTGTTTTTTTTTTTGTTTTTGTTTTTTTTTTTCTTTTTTCTTCGCAGTGGGACCTACACACTTACTTAAATCTCTTACAGCACTAAATTCGGTATCCTCTGATCTGTGTCTTTGAATATCCCTTTTGTGTAACTAACATACAACACTAATTGATTATACAAACGGAAACGTTTCCCTTATGAATGAGTTAGCGTGCTCGTGTGCCATCAATAGTAACAACTTAAGGGTAATGCAACATTTGTGCGGGTCAGTAACTGTCACGACATCTGTAGATATAGACAAGACAGCCAGTGAGTCGCCAAGTTATATATTTGGTTAGGAGAAGGAAAGAAAGAGACGGAAGGGCAGAGCGAAAAGACATGAATATGTGAAGTAAGGAAATGGGAAGGAGTATTCCACAGAGACGAGTATTCGGGTGGAAAACAGACGCTACTCTGATCCACTCACTGCTATGTACGTCCGGAATGATAAACAGCTAGAAAATGAACAGCTATAATAAAAGTTTCCTGATCCCATCTTCTGCAACAAATAAAAGAGAAGAAGATAATTTATCGTACTTGCAAAATAAGACATCCACTATCCTGGTTGTTTCCAAGGTTGGTATCGCAGCAACGATTGAGTAATGTGAAGTAATGGGTCTGAACATAAGCGTCTATGGGCATCGGAGTAGTTCCAGGTATTCGTCAGATAGAACTGAAGCCATTCTCCTAAGCATAGCAAGATATGGCTACAAAAGGATTGAGGCTGTGAGTACCCACTTTGCGTTCCGAATGTTGGCATGAATCAATATGTTCTACTGAGATATTCTTCCCATGTTTGTGCTATTTTTACTGGGCCGAGCCCCGAACCAGCAACGAAGAAATTGTGCAACAATTCAGCACCTGCTCAAATCAGTGTACTTTGGGAAATTGTTACAATAGAATCCTGAGGTATTTCTGTTCAGCACATAAAAGAAGCATAAGCTACCCCCAAGTAGGTAGGTCACACTTTTTTTATAGTAAGATTTGGTATCTCTTACGATTTGCCAGTTAAGCAAAAGTCATCAAGAGTAAACAGGACTACATAGGCTATAGCCAGAAAATTCAAAATATACATTTCATTTGCCATAAAAATGTCTTAAACATATGGCATGCTAATTGAAATCGTTAGAGCCATTTTTGAGGAACTAAAATGTTTAGAAACTTTGTCCATGTAAACGTTAGTTTGGGGTGGAGGAATTTCTTCAAAATCTTCGTGCCGCATCCTTGAAAGACATTAAACTTAAATACCAACTTTGGTTTTTGAAATACTTTTCGTTTTTGAGTTACGCTGTTCACAGTCAGACACAGACACAGACACACACACACACACACACACACACACACACACACACACACACACACACACACGCACGCACTCACACTCACACTCACACACACACAAAAAACAAATACACATGGACCTTTTTCTAAAACTGCTCTTTTATTCAGGGGGCCTCAAAACATATTTCCGGTGAAACATCTATATCCGAATTTTGGGTGGAATACAACACTTCCCCTAGTTATTATAAGTAATAGAGAAGGTAAACAGAATACATTTTGGAAATCAGATCTCTGCTTCAAGAATGATGTACGTTACTAAAGGACATAGATCGGCAACTTCCATCCTTAATAGAATACATCCTTGTCCCAACTAAAACAAAGAAGTTACCAAGCATCAGGGGGGTAGATTATAAATCCGATAATCCAAAACAATTTCTTTAAGTAACATAACCAGTGAGCTATATGCATCTGAAGCACACTATACATAAGTCAGCTCGTTTATTTTCTTTTCTGGTTACAATGGGAGATGGTATTATTCCAATTCCATAAAAAGCATAAGAACAAGAAAGAGAAAAGTGGCGGAGTCGGGGAGTGCGGAAGAAGTGGTAAGAGGTTTATAATGGGAGAGGGGAAGAGGAGAGATGTACGGATATTGGATGAAGGATTTACGTTCTTTGGGTTCTGCTAGAAAATAGAGTATGTCCAAACACACCAGTGATAAGCTAAAGTCCCGTACGTCAAAAAATAACTTGAAAACATGCTACACACAAAGTAATATTTTCCGCTTTACAAAAGAATGTGTTGTTTGCCATGTAAAGTGTTAACACATTGAGGGTCATTGTCCTCGTATGAGAACAGCTTAGCAAACAAGAAATAAATATAAACAAATATAGCTTTTTTCCATTAAAATACAGCATCAGCTTTACTGTACTTCTACCCTGGTATTTTTTTTTTCAGAATAATATTAACAATAATATTCTATACTTGGCAACAAAGGAAGTCTGTATTTTACCAGATGCAGCAGTGGAAATGAAAATAAAATAATCATTTTCATGGTTGTTGAATTGAAATTACGACATATGTTCTTGGTAACAAAAGTTAAAGAAAGGGACTGAATCTTATATATCATGAATTTGTACGTCCTCAAATTATGATACCGGCCTAATGTGATTATTATTTACACATGAATTTTATCTCATTAGTTCACAGCCTATTTCAACAAATTTTAAAATTCTGTCATTGTTATGTGTATCAGTGTTAATATTATTCTTGAGAGTTCAGTTCCAATTGTCGCCAGTCAATTGTAAGTGAGATTTCAAGACTGCAACTTAAAGGACTGTGCTTCGGTAAGATAAGACAAATTTTTACACACGTTTTATTGAGTTACACCATTTTATTTTTACTCTGTAAGGAATGAAAACTATAGCTGGCCTAACTATAACATTCTTGATATAACTTCGAATTACACATCATTATGCCAAGATGGAATCAGTTTAGATTGTTATAAAATAATGTTGTAGGTGATGTGACTCGGAAAGCTATGTCCCTGTATCCATGAGACCTTATGTACCACAAAAATATGTGCAAGATGAAATATAAATAAAATACAATGTAAGAATTAGATTTACATTTGTGTGTTTATATCACTTGTGGCTCATAACACTGTTTTGTATTCCTGTATTTTTGTATATCAGTAACAGCCAGTGTCCTTATTTGTGGCTGGGGATTTTAACCCCCATTTTTGTCACAAAAAAAAATTAATAATAATAATAATAATAATAATAATAATAATAATAATAATAATAATAATAATAATAATAATAATAATAATAATAATAATAATAATAATAATAATAATAATAATAATAATAATAATAATAATAATAATAATAATAATAATAATAATAATAATAATAATAATAATAATAATAATAATAATAATAATAATAATAATAATAATAATAATAATAATAATAATAATAATAATAATAATAATAATAATAATAATAATAATAATAATAATAATAATAATAATAATAATAATAATAATAATAATAATAATAATACTGTGTTATTAGAATATAGGATATAATATTCAAATTTTCATTTTTTCCATAAAAAATAATTTGGCCATTAACGGGTAATAAACACCTTTTGGAGTTGTAATATTTGCATCTATTATCCACCCGCCCAAGACAGAAGCACTAACTGCACCTGAGAGACGTAGCATTAAATCCATGGCATTGGATTATGCGATGAAAGACAAGAAATGATGAAACAACTGTAACATTTCCAAACCGATGGACTGGCAAAGGGATGGTCCAAAGTATCAGCAGTTCTTACTTACACCCTTCTCTTTTGTTTGGGATCCTATGAAACGAGTGGTGTGCGACAATCTTAATGAACACGGTTCACTGCACAAAAATGCATTTAAACATGAATTGTGTGGTATAACGAGATCTAAATGTTTTGTATACTAAGATTTGGTCTCTCTCTTCCGGTTTTCCAGTTATGCAAAAGTCATCAAGAGTAAACAGGACTACATATGTAACTAATAGCCAGAAAATACAAAATATATTTAATTTGCCATAAAAGCATTTTAAACATATAACTTTTTAATCAGAATCGTTAGAGCTCTTTTTGAGGAAATCAAAATCCTGGAAACATTTTCCATGTAAAATGTAGTTTAGGGTGGAGGAATTTTCTTCAAAATCTTTGTGTCGCATACCTGAAGGATATTAATCTTATATATCAACTTTGGTTCTTAACCAAATTTTTGTTTTTGTGTTATGCTGCTCACAGGCAGACACACACACGCACACTCACGCGCACGCACACACATGGACCTTTGTCTAAGGCTGCCTTTTTGAATTTAGGGGTCTCAAAACATATTTTCACGGTGAATATCGACATCATAATTTTGGGTGGAATACAGTACTTTCCTAATTACTATAAAGTAGTGTAAAAAGTAAAAGGGGTACTAAGGCACGCATTCCGCGAATGAAGGCTTTGACCGTGACGTAAAACGCCTGTGAGTGGTAAATTATATATTGCGTAAACCCAATATTTCACAATGACCAACCAGCGAAAATGCAGTAGAAACAAACACCTAATGGTATCAAAGCCATTAATGATACGGGCCCCTAAACTCTTATCATTTCTGCATATTAGCGTTTAAGGTGATTAGGTTCAGGTTTAACAGATAATTCAATATTAGCATAACACCAGAGCTCTAGTGTATCAGTCTTTCATCCAGGAGCATAACGCTGTCCATAAACCCTATCATTTGAAACAGCGATGTCCAACGTTTCCGAAAGAGGGGAGGTTGGATTTACTTCCCTCCACTTTATGCGGACAGTGGCCCTCTTAACACTCGTTTGTGTTGCAGTGATTGTTTGGTTAAATGTGCGTTGCGTTTGATTTACGAAAGCAATTTCCTATTAAATATGCGATAAACATCAGTTCGTTAGCGACTTCTTAGGTACAGCTTATGTTTACGAAGTCTATCAATTTGACGACAAAGTCGAAGTCAATAGCCTTAGAAGATACACCAAGTGATCACCGCGTAATCCATTGCGATACACACTTTTAATATAGTTGCATTTGGAGAGACACTGTTCGCAAATATATGTAAAGCTATACTCACTCCTATACACACTATTCTTAAAAATGTTTATTTCTCTATCTAGTACATTTTAATCGTCATAAGCATTTTCAGAAATTATCTTGTTGCTAATTTTCTTCTAGGTGCAAGGTGAATGTGAGAATACAGAAAGCTTTAAGTGATAGTGAAATTTTTAAGAGCTGGTTGCTATGTGATGTCTTTGAAATTTCGTTCTCTTTGCAAGACTAGGTGTTAAAAAGCGAATAACGTATTCCTATTTGAGAAAAAATAAGTATCGGCAAACTCAAACAAACATTAAAGAATATCTCGGAAATGGTTTATTCAAAAGAAAAGGAAAAAAAACAAAAAAAAAACGAAAAAAAAAAAAAACAAGTAGTCATAAATCGCGTGCTTTAATGAGATCCACATTTTTATTTAGTAAGCTTTTGTCTGTCTCTTACTATTTACTATTTATGCAAGAATCATTCAGTATAAAGAGGTCTTCTGAGGACAATCCAGAAATTCAAGTTACTAAGAAAATGCTATGGAATTGCCTGTTTGTGTCCGTCGCTGGATACTGACTGGGTGTTAGCTTTACACACCACAAGCAAGAGCTGATTCACTCTCCGGCATAAGGAGGTGGTGTGAGAATAGCAGCCAATTATGTAATCGTGTCCAAAGAGACAAGTTTGAAATATACGCTCTGGCTTTAGTCTTCCAGTTATCTCAATGTCCTGGTGATTAATCTGCAACGTTTTGTCTAGCAAAGTTGGAGTTAGATTTAACCCAAGCAGGGGAACTGCACGCCGCTGAACAAAGTAAAAGATATGGTGGAAGCTGGGGAGTTTTCCATTCTAGCATGCAAACCAAAATTCACTCTTCCAGAAAGTAGATAAAAGAAGTACAGAAGAACGGCGTGGGAGGTACGTAAAACTTCCACCATCAAGAATCAATTATCCGCTAACAACAAAAAGTCTGAGCTTGGATTGGGTTGGACTCCATTGCTTTTCCACTCCGATCTGACCATCTGACCTGAGATATATAAAGTTAGTTTGGCAGTTGGGTGTATGTAAAAAAATTGCCTATACGTTAGGCAAAGCGCGGGAAGCGCGCGAAACGGACGATAAATAAACTGTTTCCAGGCTTTAGCAAGGCGCATAGACGTAGCTTGGTATCGCATTGCCGTCGTCCTACACCACAGTTCAATATATCTCGGATTTTAATGTTTTCTGTGCCTGCACCATCACAGAAACTTCCCGAGGTTTCTGGTCAACGGAAGTTTCGTGCGTGTCCCACATATAAATTGAAACAGCTCCGCCACAAGTTACAACATGCCGTGTAACAGCATATCACTTTTAGGAAGTGCTTACACGAGTATTAAGATTGAGTTTGGAAACCAATTCTTTTTTAGACTCGTGACAGTTGTGCACTTGGTTACTTAATATTTAATATTTTAATTACTGACTACAATGCCGTTACGTATTTGTCACCCCAATGACTAACTTTGCTGCCGGTGTATCGTGAATTTTCAGCGGAATAGTTAATGAAAGCTGTTAAAACCCAACTGTACTTCTATGTGTTAATTTAAAACGTTATTAATTACATAATTAATGACGGGACGCACTCAGGAGATAAGTGTGAGGTGAGGGGATACTAAGGGTGGCTGGACTAAGGGCAGACAGCAGAAGAGGGCAGGTGCACTAACAACTACAGATGTAAACTCACCGGTGGCGGCTCATACAACCGGCTCCTCTCCCCTCACACATCTCCTTGAAGACCCGGGAATCAGAGACCTCCCCTGATCCGGAGGGCGGGGATTTACAGAGAGTAATACACGCCAAAGCTCTTGTCGACACTTGGAATCTCGAAATAGTCAACCAGGATGAAACGAAGTGAAATGAAGTGGGAAGTGAGGTGAAATGGAGGGAAAGGAAATTTGGGAGATTTAATTATCCTTCCCGGCATTTGCTTGGCGGCCCAGGGTAACCGTCGAAACAGCTCATGGGTCAGCAAGGTCAATCACGGGAATCGAAACCACGACTCTCCGAATGCGCACCATAGACATTACTGCCTGAGCCATCTCGCTCGATCACGGTACCCCATAACCTAAGGTACAAAATATTTGAGGTACAAAACATATTGAAGTGCTCATTGAAAACATATAAAAGCAATTTTACATACGCTATTGAATGTTTAACAAAAGTTTCACTGCTGATTTATTTTTAGCCAACAAAATCTATATTTTAACTTTCAATAAAAAAAGACCAGTACAGGCATACAGTTAGGTTCAGTGCTTGATATCAAAAATGATCTAAACGCTTTAAAGTTGTGCACAGCGTACTAATTAAACATATATCCAGTAATCCTTATCCTATCTGACACAAAATTTAATGGCAAGTGGCTCAACACAATATCTAATCAGAAGCTTGCCTCGCCTTGCTGTGTTGTAGATTTAAACACTGTAGAATCGTGCTGTAAAACTGGTGATAGATATAAATATAATTTGCACCCACAAAATGTATTTTTACAATAGGAAAACGAATAGTAATGGTCAGGTATCAGCCGCCATACACATTTGTGGATGACATTTGAATATGGGTCACAACACAACTGTGAGTTTAGCTTGCATTGTGAGCATTCAGCGTTTAGTTTTGATACGATATAATTATTAAAACGCAACTTTCAAACATACAGTGTTTTAGAACTACTGGTGAGAGGCGATTAGCAACAGCTGGTCAATTTATTGTGCCATATTTGTCTGACTCGCTTACTAGATACAGCAAACATATCAGTTGTGATTTTTGGGCCAGGAATAACAAGCATTCTCATTTCCATCTGCTTTAATTTGCTTCATTCGATTCTGTGCACGTGGATAACCGAAATACATTATAAGTGCCAGTAAACACAAGTGAGCATAGCACGTTCAACTGGGGTAATATTTCACTTTTCTAAGACCGGAAGGGTTTTTAAAACCAGTAGATTTCACAGCTTTGCTAAACAGGAGGCGGCCAACCTCTCCGGAAACTTTGTGCAGCCCTGATCCATGTTAATGAGTGTTACCATGTTGGGCTGGGTTTAAAAAGGAGGGTACGTTCGGTGTACGGGAAACGGTTTCTCCACAAATCGCACATCGGCTTACATGGATTTGTTGGGCCAACTTTAATTAAAACTTGCGTGCTGTGGTGTTCCACCGTACATATGAGAGTGTTAAAAATTAATTCACGTACATCAAGATTTTATTGGAATACACATACTTTCTGCTGCTACAGAAAATGAACATACGGAAAAAATGAAAACCTGTTCACATGTATACAATTAGGTAGTCAACAATCCGAGAGAAAAAAAAAAAAGAGAAAAAAAAAAGATGCTCATTTGTTTTGCATCCGATAACGTTTTGTGCAATAGCTATTAAGATGTAGCATTCCATTTTTGCTCCTGTCTGCTGCATTAGGAAATAATGATTAGACAAGTAAACGTATGTGAAGCTTTAACCGTTTTCAACATAAGTAGCCTTGAATGTACAAAGATCGCTTGCTGCTACACTAATCCATATTTGTTGTTACAGCAGTGAACAACATCATTGCTTTTATATCACATTCTTCGAATAGATTTCTTTTCAAATAGTTATCTTCCTCCTTGCTCAAGCTGCTTTCCACCCAAATAGAGAGTGAAAGGGAGAGGGGAAGAAGGAATGTGAGAAAGGGCGTCTGAGAGAAGGAGAAGGGAACAGCCCAGAAGAATGGGAGGAGGAAAAATGAGGTAGAGGAAAACGGACATCTATATTTAAAGGTACAAAACGGGAACACCATTTCGAAATTAGCTTTTTTCCACCAGGAAGTTGGTAAGTAAAATAGGAATAATATTAACAGCATGTAGTATAGATCTGACAGGTAGCGTGAGGGCTGTACTGCCTTCTACTCTACTTGTTTACAAGAGCACTGCAAGGTCGCCGGCGTTTCCGCTTCCCGTTGGAGGCGCACGGTTAACTTGATGGATTTCTTATTAAACCCTGCTCCTTGTTTATCACTTATGCGTTACTCATATTTTGTTACATCGTTTCCTACCGTAATTACACTATTTTCTAAGCTTAAATCACCAAAATGAATGGAGTGCCACGTGGTTTTCCACTAATGAAATGTAGTATTCTGTTAGTTTTTAAGTTATCCTATTAAGTCAAAGACGTAGCCCTAAAACTATCCGAGCATGTACAAGTAAATGGACAAATGAAAACCAATGTTATGATTTTTGCCTAGTACAAATATACACGCATCATTTTCCGAAATGATACTAAGGCCATTTAAAGCAAAATTATAACTAATGAACCACTTGTTTTGTCAATTTACGTGTTGTCAGTACACTGTGAATAAAGTGGAGAACCTTCAAGAAAAAATGTCACAGAAAAAGCGCCTAATTAACAGAATACCTGCTTATATAGGTTTCAGGATCAAGCACAACCTAGCAACATAAATGGTGGAATTAATAAGTACAATTTAATATGCCACTTCTGCATTGGCATTCATCCTAATTAACATACATATTCCAACCAGGGAAGTTATTCAAAGTTGTTTATATTTAGAGAGGTTTTTTTTTTTTTTTTTTTTTTTTTTTTTTTTTTTTTTTTTTGTGAAGCATTGTTATATCTGTTGTGCAATAACGCGAGCGGAGTTTTGGGTTCTGGTATTGACAACTAAGCAATTTTCCATACAACATGTGTGAGGTATTGATTGTGACATAGAAATAAACAGTGGGATTTTCTTTAACGAAGAAGCAACAAGAAATGAAACTACACATTTTAGGCTTTCTCTCTCGCAGATAGGACAGAAGCTTTAACACAGTAATTAAAGGAGTATTCTGGCTACGGTCATCCAGTATTCTCAAGAGACGAACAGCGTAAACAGAATTTGAGTTCTCACGCTTTTTGGAAGATATGAACATTTATTATAACTCACACTGCTTTAAGGCATCCATGTCCAAACCCAGGCTCGTGAACTCAGTTCTCCTGCGCGTCACATGAACTTTGTGCCTATCGACACATCAGCTCACTTGCAGTGAATGCCATAGTGGTGGATTGTAACAGAGGGATGTCACTGCCTAAAAGTATGGTTAAAATTATTTGTAAAGCGCGTTGAGGAATCAAGATATCTGATCTTGCTCCTAGAAATAGATATACTCGTCGTAGGATATTTGGCGCTCGTATTTTGTCAATGTTTGCCTCCACATACACTTTTGAGCAACCGTTTTCTTGAATAGAAGAAATAAACGTAAAACGAAACTAGAATATGAGATTTCCATCTCTTGGCTCAGCTAGAAACATCTATAGCAGATACTATGTCGAATTTTGAAACTTAATTTACTCTGTATTGAAGATTATTGTTTATTATACAGTATATCTTAGATTTCTTTGGTTCTTTTCAGCGCAAAGGGGACCTATTGGTGAATTTTCCAAGGTCCAAACTGTTTTACAATTTTTTTTTTTTTAAGTATATGTTAAACCGTTGTCAGATTATGCATTTTAAAACACAAAAAGTGAAGTTGTTTTACAGAACAATTGTTAGCGATAAAATGTTCATACTTTTTAAATATAATTTAATATTTACGTTCCATTTAGAGATAAAAATAGGTTTACCAGGAAACATATTTTTAAATTAATTGGTTTTAGAGAATAATTTTTTTCTCATTTGTAAGTTTGCATAAAAATATATACTTATTAACCTGGGTGACTCTGGTGGTGTAACATATTTGTTATATATTGCTACTTAGAACGCTTTAGTTTACATATATTGGGGAAACTGTTCCGAAAGTTTGTCTCTGATAATCTAAAGGGTGCTTGGTAAGGAGCAGTTTAAATTATGAAAAATATGTAGAATATTACAACTGTAAAAAATGCATCGGTCAATACGTTTATTTACTTTTATTAAATAGTATACATTATTACCTAAAATGCATACTTATAAGCAGATCAAGATATGAACAACATCATTTATAATCAGAAACATTTTTTAAATGCGCAACTACACCCTCAGTTTAGGATTACTTGAACCATCACGTAACACACTCATTTTCAACTAAACAAAGTCACAATTGATTGTTAATATAATTACGTTGCTTTAAGATAATAGCATTTATATCTAAGAAAGCTAATGTAGATTGCAATGTATAGTGTTTATCCAATGCCCAGATCGTTGAATAAGTTTCTCTCTACGTTTCAGGGAGTGTTGGCGACAAATCTCTATATTTAATTAGTGTGAAGTAATATCTATCGAAACACGAAGCAGTTAAGTTAGCTGTTTTAAGCGATACAAAGATGGCATTAAATATGCGGTGTTTGCACTCCCTCTTGGCGAAGGTTCTTGCCCCTGATGACTTTGCAGCACGCAAACTCATTCCGTTCTAAATCAACTCCACAGCTCATAAAGAAATCAAGAGCTGAAAAATGCTTGCCTGAATGCAATTATAAGTATCCCCGCCTGAGACAATACCGATAAGGAAAAGCGAATTTGTCACTCCTCCCTCGACATCAGTGTGGACAAAGAGAACACGGGGTGGTAATGTCGGCGTGTAACAATTTGGTTGGAAGCTTTCTGGGGTACGTAAGATAGTAATTTGTTGGAATCTTGCGTGACACTGCACTGACACAACTGGCCCTTTGCTGCTCGAAAAGATAACGTGGAGATAAAACCTGTAACTCAACTTCTCTGTTGATCAGATGGGATCTCTAATGATACCATTGTCTTTCGCTACACCTCAGGCATCGAAAAGGTTTCACCAACAGCTGGTCAGCGTCTATACTTTTCTGCTGAGGCGGACAGCTGCCGTTTTCCCGCAAGTCTACAAACACTACTAATAAAAGGCTTAAAATCGTACCTTATCAAATTCTGGCATTGGAACGTGCTATACAAATATAAATTGCTTTGCTACTTTAAGGGATGTTGATCGGTGACAATTCGTTAAATATGATCTAAAATTACAGTTTAAGCTATTCTTGCTATCGGAGCGAAAATGAGACCCTTATGTGGCTATTTAAATCATTCTGGGCGAAAGGCGTAGTTACACATATGAGGCTTTTTCTGATACTTCTCTTACCCACTTTTTTCAAGAAGTTGTAGAAGTTCTTTTGGAACATGACCTATACATATGTTATTCAGTTCATTTAATTGTGCATTTTAAGGGTGCCCATAGTGAAATTTCCAAATCATACTTGCTTACATGTTTTCAAAATCTTTTATACACTGTTATACCACAATTACAAGTGTGTTATAAACTTTATGCACGTACCTTAAGTATTATTTATTCTACTTGTACGATGCACAACTACCACATTATTTAACTATATAAATACACATATGTATACACACGCTTGTATATGCAAAATATACCTTTGTTACCTTTTTGTTGCAATAAATTGTGGCTTTTTAAAATTTAATTTGCACAAAAACCGTTGAATCTATTGAAATACGCCAAAGGAAAAAATTGTCATTTATTCAATTTTCTATGAATATAGCCATAAATCAAGAACCTTCAATCAATTTTATATTTATTTTGATAAAAATATTTTTTTCTAGAAAAATATAAACTATTCAACATTTTGGTATTATACTTTGTTATTCACAACATGAGAAATTTGCTGTTAAAGTCTGGCGGATCATTTCACTTCCACCCTGTATTTATAGGAGTTTGTACTCTTTTTAAGAGTAACTCGTGAATAAAACCATTATGTATACGTATATTTTGCAACAGTGTCTGTCAATTGTCCAAGAACATCAGCGCCACCGGTATGTTAGAATTTTCATTCCGCAGGAGTTCTTTAAATGCCAATAAGTCCACTGATAGGGGACTGTTACTTTTAAGCACACCTAAAAACCATCGGTCTAGCCAGGAGTTTGAACCCGCGACTTTGCGATCAATGGACCAGCACCTAACTGAGCCACTCATACTAAAATCTTTCTGAAATGCCACTTCGCCTGTATATAGAACTAAAAACCTAACACTTGTCTACTTGCATATGTATATTTATTACTTCCCACGTATATCGGATACCAAAATATAAGGAATAAGCAGTTTATAAACATACAATAACACTTATTGATAAGTAAGATATTTTTGCATTTTTAAAATTAGCACCGACGGTTACTCACGTTTCAGTTTTATGAATGTTTCAGGAAAGGTCAAAGTTGAAATTAAGCTTTTATTTCTGGATGCTATTTAGATAACAGCTACGGTTCTCAGCGTCCCATTCTATATAGGACGTGAAAGACCGCTTAGTTTTGCTCAGAGGCTTCTTTGTTACGTTTGAGGTTCGTTTACCTGCTGTAAATCTACGACACGGGACCAAGAGCTTTACTTCCCTTCCGGAGGAAGTTACACTAAGGATTCTTGCGCCCGGAAAGTCCATTGGTCTCCACCACTTTTGAACCCACGTCCTCGGGAACTAGAGGCTAGCATGTTAGCCCTAGACTACGGAGGATGATGTCGTTCATTGATTTTAATAACATCATAAAAATAGGCGAGGAAGAGATAGTAAGAAGAAGCATCTTACGTGTCACAGGGATAGCGTAAGTAAAGGACTGGATGCAGCTAATTTGGATAAAAACAATCTCAAAGTAATCTTTAATGTGTGATTTTTTCGGGCTTTTAGGCCGTGTTTTTTTTTTTTTTTTTTTGCCAACGTTTCGTCGAATACTACGTCCGGCATCTTCGGCAAAACGTCGCAGAAAAACAAGAACACTGGACTACCAAGCCCGGAAAAATCACACATTGAAGAGTACGGCACCGGCCGTGAAAGCCTTAGCACTTACGTCATCTCAAAGTAAGTTAGGTTAAGATTATTGGGAAAGTAGTCCTACAGTTCCTTATAGGTATATCGATATGACTCCAAAAGCTATGTAGCCGCGAGTTCGACATTACTTGCGGGTAGGTAATGCTGTTAATGAACTGTTTTATGCCAACTATGGATGACAAACATGTATTTCTATAAACCAATGCAAGAGACACTGAAATGGGCTAGGAAAATGAATGCTGCATGACACTACGCATAAACTGGTAATATGTGGCACCATAATGATACTGCTAGCGCTTAACCAGTGAAGCGAATTAGTCAAATTGTACGGTTAGTTATAGAACCTATCAGTTTTATGTTGCAAAATTAATTACCATCCACTCTAACTTTCTCCCCAAGTTGGTAATGAGTTTCGGTCACGCTCCCATTCGCATACATATAGAGTGTTGCAGAACCACGCGGCATAAATTGGAGGGCGCTAAAATGTAAGCTCTAACCGCACAAACACACGCACATTCGTATCTTGGAGTTTATAGTCACTGACGTCACTGCGACTGTCAAACTGTGACAGAACCACATTAATAACTATAGGACAATACATTCTTTAATTGTTAATGATGTTCCTGGAAAAGATAGCTTTATACATCCCTGGCACGAATAACGTTATTAAACAGCATGATCGCCTTCTGTGATGTGATTTTAACATATATTAACCATATTAATCTGACATCTACAGGTTTAACTATCTGACTGTGTTTTGAAATAAAATTAAATACCATAAGAGCAAAGCCAATAACATGGCTTTAATATTAGAGGATTTCTTTATTTCTCAACGAGAGGTGCAATTTTCATGAGTAATTAAGGCTGCTGTACGTAATTTTATTATTTTCTTTCAGTGTTTTGTCTCCGTAATCCTGCACATTTTAATAGAATACAAGATTAGAAGCTTCCATGGCGATGATTATTAATAAGAGCTTTTCGCATTACCAGCCGTGTAATGCCAATGGAATTGTTTAAGCGTTCAGTCATAGTAAACTCCATGGTCATTACCAGAAAACGAATAATCAATAAATGACCATCTCAAACCCATGACCTTCATTGGGGACTGCATAAGAAATAAATGGCGGTTGTCCCAATTACAATTATATGGCTCTAATTTAATTTCAATTGCTTCATTTATGAGTCTGTTGCAATTCGGTTATTGTGGTTAAAATTGCGACTTCATGGAACAAAATTCTGTGAATATTGTCGTGACTATGCTGTACTATTGCTGATTTTTCCGGTTGTAGTAGTCGTAGATTGCGTTTGTTTACCTCATGTCTCACTTCAATTGTACGATGTCTGCCTTATACCTATATGCCTTTCCAATTTATTGATTACTCCTTTCCTGTTGATGACCATGGAGTATGACATGGCTGAAAGCCCCAACAATTTCATAGATGATACACGGCTGGTAACTTGACAAGCTCTTATTAATTTTAAAAGCGAACACGTAATCTTTTGACAGTAAAATCTTTTGAAGTTTTTATTTATTTATTCATTGATAAACTTACTCCTTTATTTACTTATTTGTTTATTTTGAAAGTGGGTTATACCTATCCTTTGTCAGCTATATTGCTGTTTATGACACTTTTATTATTTACCTTAATCTTAATGCATTTGTTGTTAAATATGAGCAACATTTTAAAGCTGCTCTCTACTTATTTGTCCTTCAAGACAAAGAATATGAAAATGTGTCAAAACCACATAAATAGACATCAGCAAATGGGAAATTGAATCGGATTGTAAAATTGAACCTTCGCTAAGCCTATCAAATGAAATAAAATAAATTGGGGTAAATAAGCATGTGAGTTAGGCTTAGGGAGAAAGGAAAGCTAAGGAATGATGTGCTTAAGTTTGGGAACCTGGAGGGCACAGAAAATAACTGACAATTGTGGCAGGAGAATGTGGCCACTTTGTGGTTCAAGTGAGGATTGTATACATATTTTGGCAACTTGTGCACATTGGGGGCACCAGCGCACAAAGATTCAGTCCTATTAGAAGGAGATTGGTATGTTGGGATATATTGCCTGGCCAGAAGAACTGGTATAACATTAGCAATTCCTTGACTAAACTACGAGAAGCTAGAACAAGTTTATTCGGTTCATCAGAGGTAATTTATCTCTATTTTTATTGCTATTTCCTTTTTTTTTTAAATTTCTGTAACATGTTAGGTAGTATCCTAAATATGCATATCGGTCAATGGCCTGTGTGCTAAATGACTGCAATAGCTTTAATAATTTAAAATGAATAAAGATAACTTTTGTCCATGACTTTAATTCACTTTTAGGGGTTTAAGTTCAGTAATAAATACGTGTAACCTTTTACATTTATCTTGGCGTTTGTTTGGAAAGTTTGCTTATTCTCTCATTATCGCTGATCATAATTAATGGTTTATCATAGCATAGCATAACGTACTCCTAAGTCTTAGGTACATAACTTCCAGACATTGAATACTTTCCGATTCGTATTTACAGATTTGGTCATTGGAAGTATTGCATAATTGCACATATGTAGGATGTTCATTAATGTATTTTTAGTCCGACATTCAACATTTCCTGAAAGGCTTGTATTTATCGTTATTCCAATTTATGTGGATGTATTCCCGAAGTCAAATGGTACACAATCATCTTACTTAAAGGACAACTATATAGAGGTAGGTTTGATATCCTACTCAAGAAATCCTAGAGTTCTGTGGTGTCAACTTCCATTGTGCTCAACAGAATGGAATTTGGAATGGTCTGCCGAGATATTGGTTAATATAAATGACGTACCAAATATAACCTCTATGCTTACTTACAGTAGGACTGAGGCTTTGATGGTATATCTTCATTCATTATTGGAAATTATTTCTATGTAATATAATAAGTAGCGTTTGAGTACAAACAGGAAGTTTCTTCATAAATCCGCATACTGCAGACTGTATTTTTGGAATGTTTTATTCAAATAATTTGGATAACAAAATTCATTCGTTCTTCACTTGTTTTAGCAATTAGTGTCTATTCCGTGATGATTACGACCATTAGTATGACCAACGACTCCATTTAATGATGAACATACTGTGACTTTGTTTGGTTTGTAAAGTAAAGAAGACAGATGTAGTCGAGATAAAGAAACACTTTTATTTCCGTAAACAGTCACTTTGTACACTCGTTGCAACAGCAAGAAAGTCTTTTTCGATTCTCCAATAGCACGGCCCCGAATTCGTAACACAAAGAACTGTCCCTTCTCCGTCGGCACGACTCCTCAACCTTCACATACGTCTGTCCTCTCCGTCGGCACGACTCCTCAACGCTTCACATACGTCTGACTGCCTCTTCTGTCGCACTTTACCGCTATTTATATCTGCCAGGCACTATTCTGGAAAGTTCAGTTATTGCGGTGAGATACAAAGTAGAAGATTCCAGAAGCCTCTATCCTTTTCTCTCTTTCGGCAAGCGCCCCAACAATGCGGCCATTCTCTGTCTCTTTCCTTCGGCTCCTTTGCGGTAGTGCCGACAATAATGCGATGGGTGAGACTGCTGTTGTCGGCAATTAGATGCGGCGGGCGCGGTGACAATACTTAATCTAGACGTTCATATACCATTTTGTATTTTTTCCGGAGATATATTCAACTAATTAGCTCGGGAGGAGAAGACAGATAAGATCACGTTTGAGATATCAACAAACGAAACCTTTGATAATAATCTTAAGTAATATATTTTGTAAGTTGTAGGCTTACTAGGTAACCGAGTGGGTTGCCTGTGCGTTAACGTACGAGAGGCATTCGGGAGCTCCTAGGTTTGACTCCCACCGACCGCCCACTCGGACCTTGGGTGCTTCGAGGATTTTCCTGGTTTATAGTTGAATACTGGGGTGGTTTCTCACCTACCACGATTTCTTTTCCTTAAGTTCCCTTTTTATTCCGTTCCCTTCTCATATTTCAGAAATATTTTTGGGCTCTTGGCGTATGGCGGTGTCGGACAGATGGCGTGGATGCTTGCTCAAAGGAAAGGAATACCCCCGTGGACATTAGGTCTGCACGGACAGTAAGTCGCATTGCTCTCTCTAGGCAGTCCCAGTAATGGGATGGGTCATCGAGCCTGGAGCTGTTAGCTCTTCTACACGTATCTGTTAGTGGTCTCTCTGCGGCTTATAGCTTCGTTTAGTTCCTTCACTTGAACCCTTCCTCCTGAAGTAAACTAGCTACAAGGGATATATGCAGTTTTAAGTGTGCGAGGTGTCCTCCTCCGAGTTTTAACCTATAGAAGCTAAAAATTGTTAATGTGATCGAGGCTGCTATACAATCTTGAAATCTCCTGGTTCTTGTTCTCTAGCATGTTATGCTTTGTTATGCGACAACACTAAATTGATAATTTAATTGGTAGCTAAGCAGGAGACAAAGAACGTATCCAAGAAAGGAAAAAAAGAAATACATAAAAGCACCCGCAAATACCGGGAGTGTCAATGAACTAAGAACCGCTGCGAAGTATTTCTCCTGTTCGCGTTAACAGCATTCGTTGCCGTCTGTGTCCAGCTTAGAATGACGAAAATGCAACAATACACTTTTCAAACTACTTTTAAAGGCTTTATTTACCAACCCGATATTGTTTATTGTTTCCTTGGTAAGAACCCTAGCTTTTCGTTCAGGTTTCATTGACTGAACGAGGCCTGAACTTCATTATGTAGTGTATCGATTGTTGTAGGCACGGAACTTTAACAACAGTAAATCTTTCTGCAAATTCTATCTTCACTTGACGAGAAGGCTGAATTATTGGAATCTTAAACAAACATACATGCTGTGGAGTAGATACATATACTGACCCATAATATACTTTGTAACTAAATAAAGGACAAAATAATAAATAATTCATAATAACTGATCCACACTCGTATCACTGTTAACTTAATACTACAGAACCAGAGCAGAGCAAAGCCGCATCTGTAACGTGACCTTGATTGCTGCAGAAGCGCGGAATCATGTATCCATAGGCCCACCCAAAGAACACTGCGCCACCGGTTCTTAGTTCATTGGCTCTCTCTGTAATTCCAGTATACATTGTGTTCTAAGATCCTGGATTAAGACGTTATAGAAGCATTTTAAAAGCATGATATTACTTTTTGGAGGGAAAACATGTGTAACTACATATATCGATCTGCTGCTGCAGTAAACGTTTCTTTCTTCTGCACATGCTTATAATATCAAGAAACTGATTTATTTTCAGGTATATTGAAATTCAC